>JASTWF010000595.1:0-290757 GCA_030390025.1 Squalus acanthias
CACACCACTACACACACACACCCCACTACACACACACACCCCACTACACACACACACACCCCACTACACACACACACCCCACTACACACACACACCCCACTACACACACACACACCCCACTACACACACACACACCCCACTACACACACACACCCCACTACACACACACACCCCACTACACACACACCTCACTACAGGTATGCAGCTTTGAATACTGTTGAGGGGGACGACTTACCAGTGGTAAGCCATGGTGACCGGATCTCCGGCGCTGGGTCCGTCCCTGTGGCTCAGAAGGGAAGGGGGGAGAGCAGGAGAGCAATAGTTATTGGGGACTCAATAGTCAGAGGGACAGATAGGAGGTTCTGTGGCAGCAAAAGAGACTCACGGATGGTATGTTGCCTCCCGGGTGCCAGGGTCCATGACGTCTCGGACCGTGTTTTCAGAATCCTCAAAGGGGAGGGGGAACAATCACAAGTCGTGGTACACATCGGTACCAACGACATAGGTAGGAGAAGGGACGGGGATTTAAAACAGGAATTTAGGGAGCTAGGTTGGAAGCTGAGAGCCAGTACAAACCATGTTGTAATTTCTGGTTTGTTGCCGGTGCCACGTGCTAGCGAGTTGAGGAACAGGGAGAGAGTGCAGATAAACACGTGGCTGCAGGGATGGTGTAGCGGGGAGGGTTTCAGTTATGTGGATAATTGGAGCACATTCTGGGGAAGGTGGGACCTGTACAAACAGGACGGTTTGCACCTGAACCAGAGGGGCACCAATATCCTGGGAGGGAAATTTGCTACGGCTCTTCGGGGGGGTTTAAACTAATTTGTCAGGGGGATGGGAAAAAGGGCTGTAGTCCAGGAGCCAGTGGTGAGTGTAGGGAGGTACTGAGGAGGGTATCAAGGTCGCAGGAATGTACCGGCAGACAGGAAGATGGCTTGAAGTGTGTCTACTTCAATGCAAGGAGCATCCGGAATAAGGTAGGAGAACTTGGAGCGTGGATTGGTACTTGGGACTACGATGTGGTGGCCATTACGGAGACATGGTTAGAACAGGGACAGGAATGGTTGTTGGAAGTTCCGGGGTATAGATGTTTCAGTAAGAGTAGGGAAGTTGGTAAGAAAGGTGGAGGAGTAGCATTGTTAATCAAGGATAGTTTAACAGCGGCAGAAAGGCAGTTCGAGGGGGATCTGCCGTCTGAGGTAATATGGGCTGAAGTTAGAAATAGGAAAGGAGCGGTCACGTTGTTAGGAGTTTTCTACAGGCCCCCAAATAGTAATAGAGATGTGGAGGAAGAAATTGCAAAGCAGATTATGAATAGGTGTGGAGGTCACAGAGTAGTTGTCATGGGTGACTTCAACTTTCCAAATATTGATTGGAACCTTTATAGGTCAAACAGTTCAGATGGGATAGTTTTTGCACAGTGTGTGCAGGAGGGTTTCCTGACACAATATGTGGATAGGCCGACAAGAGCTGGGGCCACGTTGGATTTGGTACTGGGTAATGAACCGGGCCAAGTGTTTGATTTGTATGTGGGAGAGCACTTTGGAGATAGTGACCACAATTCGGTAACGTTCACTATTGCAATGGAGAGGGATAGGGCCATACGGCAGGGCAGGGTTTATAATTGGGGGAGGGGTAATTATGATGCGATTAGGCAAGAATTAGGGAGTATAAGATGGGAACAGAAACTATCAGGGAAAGGCACAAACGAAAAGTGGAGCTTTTTCATGGAGCAATTACTGCGTGTCCTTGATAGGTATGTCCCTGTCAGGCAGGGAGGAAATGGCCGAGTGAGAGAACCATGGTTCACAAAAGAGGTTGAATGTCTAGTCAAGAGGAAAAAGGAAGCGTATGTAAGGATGAGAAAACAAGGTTCAGTTGGGTCGATTGAGGGGTACAAGGTAGCAAGGAATGAGCTAAAAAAAGAGCTTAGGAGAGCTAGGAGGGGGCATGAGAAGTCCTTGGCGGGTCGGATCAAGAAAAACCCCAAGGCCTTTTACTCTTATGTGAGAAATAAAAGAATGACCAGGGTGAGGGTAGGGCCGGTCAAGGACAGTAGTGGAAACTTGTGCATGGAGTCAGAAGAGATAGGAGAGGTGATGAATGAATACTTTTCGTCAGTGTTCACCGAGGAGAGGGGCCATGTTCTTGAGGATGAGAGTGTGATAAAGGTGGATAGGCTGGAGGTGGTAGATGTTCTGAGGGAAGATGTTTTAGCAATTTTGAAGAACCTGAGGGTCTATAAGTCCCCTGGGCCAGATGGGATATATCCTAGGATTCTTTGGGAGGCAAGGGAGGAGATTGCAGAGCCTCTGGCTTTGATCTTTGGGTCCTCACTGTCCACGGGAATGGTGCCAGAGGACTGGAGAGTGGTGAATGTTGTTCCTCTCTTCAAGAAAGGAAATAGGAATGACCCTGGTAATTATAGGCCGGTTAGTCTTACTTCGGTGGTTGGTAAGATAATGGAAAAGGTCCTGAGGGATAGGATTTATGACCATTTGGAAAGGGGCAACTTAATCAGGGATAGTCAACACGGATTCGTGAAGGGTAAGTCTTGCCTAACAAATTTGATTGAATTCTTTGAGGAGGTAACTAAGTGTGTAGATGAAGGCAGAGCAGTTGATGTCGTATACATGGATTTTAGTAAGGCGTTTGATAAGGTTCCCCATGGTCGGCTCATGAAGAAAGTAAGGAGTTGTGGGATAGAGGGAAATTTGGCCGATTGGATAAGTAACTGACTATCTCATAGAAGGCAGAGGGTGGTGGTGGATGGAACATTTTCGGACTGGAGACCAGGTACCAGCGGTGTGCCACAGGGGTCGGTGCTGGGTCCTCTGCTGTTTGTGATTTTTATCAATGACTTGGAGGAGGGGACTGAAGGGTGGATCAGTAAATTTGCTGATGACACCAAGATTGGTGGAGCAGTGGATGAGGTGGAGGGCTGTTGTAGGCTGCAAAGAGACATTGATAGGATGCAGAGCTGGGCCGAAAAATGGCAGATGGAATTTAACCCTGATAAGTGCGAGGTGATTCATTTTGGTAGGGCAAATTTGAATAAGGATTACAGGGTCAACGGCAGGGTTCTGAGGAACGTGGAGGAGCAGAGGGATCTGGGGGTTCATATCCACAGATCTCTGAAGGTTGCCACTCAAGTGGATAGAGCAGTAAAGAAGGCCTATGGTGTGTTGGCGTTTATTAACAGAGGGTTTGAGTTTAAGAACCGTGAGGTTATGCTGCAACTGTACAGGACCTTGGTGAGACCACATTTGGAATATTGTGTGCAGTTCTGGTCACCTCACTATAGGAAGGACGTGGAAGCATTGGAAAGAGTGCAAAGGAGATTTACCAGGATGCTGCCTGGTTTGGGGGGGAGGTCTTATGAGGAAAGATTGAGGGAGTTGGGGCTTTTCTCTTTAGAGCGGAGGAGGATGAGAGGCGACTTAATAGAGGTTTATAAGATGATGAGGGGGATAGATAGAGTGGATGTTCAGAGACTATTTCCTCGGGTAGAGGCAGCTGTTACAAGGGGGCATAACTATAAGGTGCATGGGGGGAGATATAGAAGGGATGTCCGAGGTAGATTCTTTACTCAGAGAGTGGTTGGGGTGTGGAATGGACTGCCTGCTGTGATAGTGGAGTCGGACACTTTAGGAACTTTCAAGCGGTTATTGGATAAGCACATGGAGCACACCAGAGTGATAGGGAGTGTGATAGCTTGATCTTGGTCTCGGACAATGCTCGGCACAACATCAAGGGCCGAAGGGCCTGTACTGTGCTGTACTGTTCTATGTTCTATGTTCTATGTTCTATACACACACACACACCCCACTACACACACACCCCACTACACACACACACCCCACTACACACACACCCCACTACACACACACACACCCCACTACACACACACACCCCACTACCCACACACACACCCCACTACCCACACACACCCCACTACACACACACACCCCACTACACACACACACCCCACTACACACACACACCCCACTACACACACACACACCCCACTACACACACACACCCCACTACACACACACACACCCCACTACACACACACACCCCACTACACACACACACACACCCCACTACACACACACACCCCACTACACACACACACCCCACTACCCACACACACACCCCACTACACACACACACACCCCACTACACACACACACACCCCACTACCTACACACACCCCACTACACACACACACCCCACTACCCACACACACACCCCACTACACACACACACCCCACTACACACACACACACCCCACTACACACACACACCCCACTACACACACACACCCCACTACACACACACCCCACTACACACACACACCCCACTACACACACACACACACCCCACTACACACACACACCCCACTACACACACACACACACCCCACTACACACACACACCCCACTACACACACACACACCCCACTACACACACACACCCCACTACACACACACACACCCCACTACACACACACACCCCACTACACACACACACACACCCCACTACACACACACACCCCACTACACACACACACACACCCCACTACACACACACACCCCACTACACACACACACCCCACTACACACACACACACCCCACTACACACACACACCCCACTACACACACACACACACCCCACTACACACACACACCCCACTACACACACACACACACCCCACTACACACACACACCCCACTACACACACACACCCCACTACCCACACACACACCCCACTACACACACACACACCCCACTACCCACACACACCCCACTACACACACACACACACCCCACTACACACACACACCCCACTACACACACACACACACCCCACTACACACACACACCCCACTACACACACACACCCCACTACATCACACACACCCCACTACACACACACACACCCCACTACACACACACACCCCACTACACACACACACACCCCACTACACACACACACCCCACTACAGACACACACCCCACTACACACACACACACCCCACTACACACACACACCCCACTACAGACACACACCCCACTACACACACACACACACCCCACTACACACACACACACCCCACTGCACACACACACCCCACTACACACACACACACCCCACTACACACACACACCCCACTACACACACACACCCCACTACACACACACACCCCACTACACACACACACACCCCACTACACACACACACACCCCACTGCACACACACCCCACTACACACACACACCCCACTACACACACACACCCCACTACACACACACCCCACTACACACACACACCCCACTACACACACACACCCCACTACACACACACACCCCACTACACACACACACCCCACTACACACACACCCCACTACACACACACACCCCACTACACACACACCCCACTACACACACACACCCCACTAGACACACACACACCCCACTACCCACACACACACCCCACTACACACACACACCCCACTACACACACACCCCACTACACACACACACCCCACTACACACACACACACCCCACTACAGACACACACCCCACTACACACACACACCCCACTACACACACACACACCCCACTACACACACACACCCCGCCCTACACACACACACACACACACACACACCGCCTTACACTCACACACACCGCCCTACACACATACACACACACACACTGCCCTACACACACACACACAATGCCCTACACACACACACACAGCTCCCCTATCCACACACACACACACACACACACACAACACCCTAACCACACACACACACACACACACTGCCCTCTCCACACACACACACACCCACACCGTCCTACCCACAAACCTCTCTGGGGTTGTCAGCCTGTACTGGCTCCATGGGATATTGCAAAATGCATTTTATCTACAGTTGGAACCACAGGAATGCTGGGAGCTGAAGTTGGAGGTAATCGCCAACAAGCATTCCCACTATTCACTCACTCTATCTGTAGTTTTTAATAGATCTGTGCATTTCAATGTATAGTTCACACCTTGATGTCTATTTTTAAACTAGGCATGGGTCAACTGCGCAAAAAGAAAATCGGTCAAATGGTTGAAACTGTGTCAGTGGCGCTGCTTCCCTTGGTCTCAGAATCCCAGGGGGCTAAAAGGAGCAAAATGATTGGCCAGAATCCCCTTTGCCGATTCTACCTCTGTAACATTGTCCGTCTCCACACCTGTCTCAGCTCAGCTGCTGCGGAAACTCTCATCCATGCCTTTGTTACCTCTAGACTCGACTATTCCAATCCTGCCCTGGCCGGCCTCCCACCCTCCACCCATCGTAAACTTCAGCTCATCTGAAACTCTGCTGCCCGTGTCCTAACTCGCACCAAGTCCCATTCACCCATCACCCCTGTGCTCACTGATCGACATTGGTTCCCAGTCCTGCAACAAATCGAGTTTAAAATTCTCATCCTAGTGTTCAAATCCCTCCCGGACCTGGCTGCTCCCTATTTCTGTAAACTACTCCAGCCCTGTAATCCTCCGAGATCTCTGCGTTCCTCCAATTCTGGCCTCTTGCGCAACCACAATTATCATCACCCCACCATTGGCGGCTGTGCCTTCAGCTGCCTAGGCCCCAAACTCCGGAATTACCTCTCTAAACCGCTGTCCTAATATCTCTTTCTGTCGCTCAGTTTCAAATATTGTCTGATAACGCTCCTGTGAAGCGCCTTGGGATGTTTTACCACGTTAAAGGCGCTGTATAAATACAAGTTGTTGTTGTTGTTATCTAGCAATTCTTTTATAAGTGTAGATTCAAGGTTCGGAAGATATGGGTTCAGCTACAATAGCCTTCCACAGTCAGGTAGTTGTCCAATTTTAATGCCCAGACTCAGGCACATGGAACGGTCACTAGTGCTGGAACTACAACTCAATGTGAGCCATTGCTTTCAGAAGCCTTTAGGAGAAGAGAATCAGAAGGAAAACCGGTGGGCGGGGTGGGGGGGGGCGGTGGTGGGGGGATGGAGGGAGGAGAGAACCGCTTTAGAAATTTCCTTGAATGTGCCTTAATTTTAATAATAAGATCTTTGAATTTGTCCGCCTTATTTTGTAAATAATGCAGAGTTCCCATTTAATTATAAGACAGCACTGCTGAGATCTGTTGCGTTGTTTGCTGGGGATCTTTCCTACCCATTATCCTTGTTGATATCAGAAGACCAGGGAGGAGGTGGTGACAAGTTAATCTAATACTAGTGATCACTACTTTCAACAGCAAATTTTAATAACACAGCATCGACATCATTTGCACTGCAGCCACGCCAGGGAATGAATGCCTTGACTCGGATTCATTTTTATACATCTACCATGCCAAGTCTACATTTTACAATGACACCGAGCGTGCAGGTAGGAATTGCCGAGCCACGTTAGAAGGTGACACCTGCTTTGTTCTCACTTGGCGGAGTGAGGAAAGGGGCGAGAGTCTCCTTTTGTTTAATGAAAAGCTGGAGAATGCTTGTTTTGCCTTGTCGTTAATGGTGAAATGCAGGGCTTTGAAATAGTGTGATTGCTCAGAAGACAAATCTAATTAGCAGGTTGTTAATTATCGAGAAAAAACAGGCTTATTGTTAAAAAAAATAATTTTGCAGCCTTGTGGTCTTTCTGCATGGCCAGATAGGCATCCTGACTACAGCCTCTGCCAGTGTTAGCTTGAACTAGGCAAAAGAAAATGAAGAACTTGTGTTTATCGAGCACCTTTCACATCCTCAGCATGTCTCAGGATGATGCACAGTCAGTGCAGTGTAGGCAAGCACAGCAGTCAATCTGCACACAGCAAGGTCCCACAAACAGCCATGAAATGTTCATCTGTTTTTGGTGGTGTTGGCTAGTGGCCAGGGACACCGGGACAACTCCCTGCTCTTCTCTGAAAAAGTGTCATAAGAAAGTTTACATCCATCTAAACAGGCAGACGGAGCTTTCAGTTTAACATCTCAACTGAAAGACGGCACCTCTTACAATGCAGCACTGCCTCAGTACCTCACTAAAGTGCGAGCTCTGTGCTCTAATCCTGCAGTACGGTTTGAGCCCAACCCACTTTCTGACATTGTGCTAATTTGATAATTACTACGTACCATGAGGCATACAGGGTCAATCTGGGCCTTAGCCCTCCAGTGCGCAGTGCCTCAACAGAACCGCGCCATCCAGCTCCATGGTATAGCATGGCCAGCAAATACCGCCCCAACTGTAAGAATCTTTCACGTACAGTCTCAGAATCTTTCTCAATATCCTCATATTTCTCAGTAGTAATATAACTCTCCTGTACTCTAGGTAAACTCGATGCCAGATGTTTAAATTGCCTATTTTGCATCTTATGCTGTGTGGTTACATGAAACAATTTATATGAGTTCTTCACATAGAAGAATGCAAGGAAAGAAAGACTTTATGTAGCTTCCTATGACGCAACTCAGATATTTCTCAAAGCGCCTCAAGTACAATGAAGCAAAGACTAAAATATATTGCACCCAGTGACGTTCTGCAAATAACAATAAGATGAATTTATCTCTTTTCAGTGTTGTTAGTTTGAGAGAGGACTGTTGGTCAAGACATGGGGAGAACTCCCTGCTCTTCACAGAATGCCGTGCGATCTTTTATGTCCCACCTGAACAGGCAGATGGGACTTCAGGACTGCAACTTGAGCACTCCCTCAGTGGCACACAAGTGTATGTGCTCAAGTCCTGGAGTGGGGCTTGACTGAGCCAGACTGACAGGTAGCAGGTGGCCATTGAGCAGGAAGTTAAGGAATTTAGGGCAGGGAGACTGAAGGTATAGTCAAAGAGGTAGGGTTTTTAGGAGGCTTTTGAAGGCATAGAGAGAGGTAACAAAGTCGTGTATCTTTGGCGGGGTCACAGTAGCTGAGAAGTGCTGGAGGTGGAGAGACAGCGAGGAGAGAATTTGAGAAATTGATCCTCAAGGTGACAAAGGAGCAGCTATGGGTTTCAGCAGGAGTGGTGGTGAGGTAGGAGTGTAAGCGGACAATGTTCAGAGATGGAATAAGGTGGTCTTGGTGGAGGACCAGCTGTAGGGTTTAAAGCACAACTCAAATTGAATAAGAAGAACAAGATTGCAATGCCACTGGGTTCCTGAGCAGGCAGCTAGGGAGTCCGAGCCAATGCCTTGGAATCCCTAGCCGAAGTGCTCTTGCAGAGAGCCGGCACGGGCTCGACGGGCCGAATGGCCTCCTACTGCGCTGTAACCATTCCATGATTCTATGATTCTAGGTGAGAGCTGAACAAGATCCCTTTGCCAGTATTGAGCTGTAAAAAATGTCATCTCCTTCTGGGCTTGATGTTAGACAAGCAGTTTAAACAGTTGAGTTGTTAGAGGTTTGGGAACAGCACAGGGAATCGGGGGGGGGGCGGGGGGGGGGGCAAAAAAGGTTGGAAAAAATACATTCAGACAAAATTTAAATTAAGACTAAATCCTGGGGAAAATGGTGTAAATAACAGCTCTCACTCCATTTCTCCATGGTATTGTGAGATTGATACTAATCCTCAGGCATTGACTGTAGAAAGTGAGTCTGTTATCTCTCACTGTGTAACCAGTGAGGACATTACATTTCTGCACTGAAAAGATAGAAATGTGGAGAGCACAGTTCACTATCACCATTGCTGTGCTCTCCACATGCAGCAACATGGCAAACAAACTCTTCCCAATCCATTTCCAATGATGCCACACACGGTGGTTAAAGCAATTCTTTGCTCTTAAAGTCCTTTTTTTTGAACAATACACTTTATTTTAATATAGAGATGCTACTGTAACCCTCAAAGGAGTTCATTTATTAAAATTACACTTTGCCAATTATGCTTTATCCATACTTTTTTTAAATGTTATTCATTCAGGGGATGTGGGCGTCGCTGGCAAGGCCTGTATTTATTGCCCATCCCTAGTTGCCCTTGAGAACGGTGGTGGTGAGCCTCCTTCTTGAACCGCTGCAGTCTGTGTGGTGAAGGTACTCCCATCGTGCTGTTAGGGAGGGAGTTCCAGGATTTTGACCCAACAACGATGAAGGAGTGGCGATATATTTCCAAGTGAGGATGGTGTGTGACTTGAAGGGGAACTTGGAGGTGGTGGTGTTCCCATGCATCTTCCTTCCTTGTCTTTCTAGGTGGTAGTGGTCGTGGGTTTGGGAGGTGCTGTCGAAGAAGCCTTGGCGAGTTGCTGCAGTGCATCTTGTAGATGGTACACACTGCAGCCACAGTGTGCTGGTGGTGGAGCGAGTGAATGTTTAAAAGTGGTGGATGGGATACCAATCAAGCGGGCTGCTTTGTCCTGGATGGTGTTGAGCTTCTTGAGTGTTGTTGGAGCTGCACTCATTCAGGCAAGTGGAGAGTATTCCATCACACTCCTGACTTGTGCTTTGTAGATGGTGGAAAGGCTTTGGGGAGTCAGGAGGTGAGTCACTCGCCGCAGAATACCCAGCCTCTGACCTGCTCTTGTAGCCACGCAAATAAGCCAATCAAACAAAGCTGAGGGATGGAGCTCTAGCCAGTATTCTCTAGCCAGAGTCGCTCCACAGCGAGTCCCCCTGATCTCCATCTGCAGTGGTCTGATTGCCACTCAATACAACTATGTGATTACAATCGGTTATTGACTGAATGTCCGGGAGGAGGTCACCGAACTACCCCCCGATCTTTTCGACCACAGCCACCAAGCCCAGTAAGTAAAGAGTTGGATTGTGCAGCGTGAGTGCCATCAATGGGAATCCCCAGTGGGAATCCCTTATGTACAGTGCTGGGAAGAAGAGGAGGAACACCAAAAATTTGCCAGGCAGTAGGGATGCAAGAGAGGTGCTCTGTGCCCAGCTGCCAACAACCTCACCTCCAAAAAGAAGTTACTGGACCTCACTTTAGCAAACGATTAATCAATACAGAGGCACTAATACTCAAGGTAGGCGGTGACAACAGCCCCATGGCACAGATACACGTGAAACCCTGACTAACCCGCCTGCTTCATAAGCACTCCAATTACAGCATGCATGCTTTATGTGGCACGGCATGAAAGAAGGAATGCCAGGGTGATCAGCAGCCTGCACAGCCTGATTGGCTTCACCCTCCAAGGTGGCGCCAACCATATTTGCAAGGCATTGTTGCCTCTACCCAGCAGTGGCTGTAGGAAAGTGTCTTCACAGGGTCTGGTTCAGCAGAGAGCCAGATACAAAGCTGTGCCATCTGCTCCAGGACACCCACTGCTGACATGCACCACATGCAACCAGTGACAGAACTGGTTGGCTGCGGTCCCAGAAATGCATGTGGCTTCCTTTCCCATCATTTTTGTCTGTCACTATTTAAGCTCCTGCCCCTTTATCCTTGGGAAAGGCAGCCAATTGGTTAAGATGCCTTTTGAATCTTTCCAAAATGGTTAAGAATTTTGGCACCCCCGTTTTTACAATCCTCATTAAATTTCCCCACCCCTTTAAATTTCACTGACATCAATTTTTGTCTCCCACCATTACTGTGCTCTTCTCAATTCATGGCTGTGCACTTGGATCTATGAAAAAAGATGCTCACCACGGAAATGTGAGTGCTAATGGCACATTACCATTCAGTTCTTAATCTTTTAGACATTCCTCACAGCAGTGGAAGAAAATCAGACCCTGCATCTTTAACCAAAGGATCTATTGCACAGCTTGGGATAGTTTACCAGATTAAAGGCGCTACATAAATGCAAGGTGTTGTTGCAGGTATTGTGCTGATACAGTCACCTCACTAAAGGGCATTCTTAATTTAATCACCAAAAGTGATGGGGAAGGAGTGTCGGTGCCGACAGCAACGTGGTGCTGCAATCTGAAGGGCAGAAGTTTGGCTCACGGCCTTGTTCGAGAGGTGAACCTGTCAGTCTTCAGGATCTACCCTTCAAGTCCGCAGCTGAGAATCTCCACGGAGTGCAGCTGGTGCAGCAGAAAAAAAACTGTAGGCCTAATTATAAATAGTGCATCTGCACAGTGCACCCTCATGTTAGCTGATTGGCAGGTAGCATTGATGGTGACTGCTGTGCAGAGGACTGAAGCAAAAACCCACCCAAGGAAGTTACTCCAAATATAAGCAGTGACGTATTGTGCAAATTCCAGCTAATTAGGCCAGGTCCAGTGAAGACTACTCCCTTGTATTAAGCCAATTGTTTTCACACTAACCTTTATCATCTTTCTCTAATTATTCCTGACTGGCAGTATCTTCCTGTATCACTTAGGAAGCACACAAAATAACTGTGTGTTTGTCTGGTATCTTTCACAGAACAACCAAAGCGATATATTTGTATAGTTCTACCCCAGCCCTTAATTGTTCCTGTGTCACAGTGTGACACCAGTGCACAGTGGCTAGATTCCACAAATTAGCTGATAAATGAACGGATATTTCTGTCATGGCAATAAGTTCCCTGGTTAACATCTCGGTATTAATTTCATTCTGCGCTGTTTTTATCTCAGTTGTTAACCAATTTACTTTAAATGGATTAATGATTGTATTAGCAGAGGCAAGAAGTTAGCCTGAGTGCATGAAGAATACACACAGAGGGAATTGGATACCTAAGTGGGTTAACTGTAGTGCATGTTAAATAAGAGTTCAGTTTTACTCTTTTTTTAAGCGTTCCAGGAGGTTGGCAGAACTATTCTTGGTGTGTTGTGAGGCCAGGATATGTTACAACTAACCCAAAGCAGAGCAGCCATTCAGAATGTACCTGCAGTAATGCTGCAGACCACTTGTTAAGCGGCGAACAATGCACTTAATGAGCTGAAGCCTGTGTAATGTGCTTACCTCCAATGCTTTTTGTTCATAAAAGAGGAGGAAACCCAAAATAGCCAGAGGTCCTGCATTAGACAACCATTCTGTTTTTTAAAAATATACCTGTGTGGAAATAATTATTCACACGATGCTCCTTGTGGCACTTTTCATGCAGTTTATAATCAGCTGAAAACGACACATGCGAGCACATCATGGAACAGAACAACAGTGATTCAAACTATGAGAAGTAAAGTCCTATCAAGTCGCTCGAGAAGATGTATCTGTGTAAGGAGTAAAATATTTACACCCTCATACACAGGAAACATAGTGGGGGAGAAATTTGGTATCGCCCTGTTTGGGGCGCAATTATCGGCCGGGTGCAAAGTTTAGCGCCTGGCGCTAATTATTGCCTCCGACTGCAAACTTGGCTTCTATCGCCCCTGGAGGTGATTGGAGCGCTAAATCAGGCGCTACACACCTTTCTTAAGGCGCTAACGCCGAGGAGCGAGGCGCTACCTCAAAGCGCTGGCGAAGCTCATGTGATGTCAGTCAGCAATGGAACACAGACACACTGGCGCGGGCCAGTTCTTAAAGGGGAGGGTCGATCTTGCTCTCCATCCACACCCTACTCATTGCAGCCTTGAATCTTGGCCTGGAGAGACCTGTACATCTAATCTGCTGGAAATAACAATGGAGCGGTCCAGGGAAAGAGCTCAGAGTGCAGCCCCCATAGTCTCTTCTAAATCAATGCAAGGAAGGTCAAATCAAAATGAACCTGCAAAGTGCTGCTCAGTACCCAAAACTCCTTCACACAGCGTTGAATCTCTCCAGAAGTCTCTCTCTCTCTCAGAATGCGTGGTGCAAAAATGTCGCCGACAAAAAAAGGCAGGAAGCGGTCGCCTTTAAATAGCGTTCCCCCAGTCCCTTCCCGAATGCAAAACGTTGCCCTCAACCTGTCGTTGCTAGTGGCAGGCGGTAAGGCAGGGGGCGCCACTCAATATCCGGTCCGGGGCGCTACCGGGGCGTTGCACGCTCGACTGACGTCATGATCTGCGGGCGCAGGAGATCGTGGCGGTAGTGTTTAGCGCCGCCGCAAAATGTCTGGTCAATTTCGCGAGCAGCGCAAACATCGCCGCGCCCGGCTCTAGTTCCTATGCGACCCATTAGCGCCCTCTTAGGGCGCTAACGGGAGGCGTAAAGCAACTGAATTTTTCCCCCAAAATGCTTTAAAGGAAGAAGACAACAAATGCTGGAAATCAAATAAAAACAAAGTGCTGGAAATACACGGCAGGCCTGTCAGCATCTGTAAAGGGAAAAGACAGGTTAACATTTCAGGTAGAAACTCTTTATTGGTTGTGACGAAGAGTCTGAAGCAGAACAGAACGGAACAGAACCTTGTTCCACCTTGCCTCTTCCAGATGTTGATGTACCTGCTTTGTATTTCCAGCATTTTCTGCTCTTACTTCCAGTGCAGTTAAGTAACACCTGTCGCATTGAGGATGTCTTTCAGCTTGGATACATATTTATGATATTTATAAATTTGTTACTGTTTTATTCTGTGAATAGTAGAAAAGGGATCTGGCAGTGCTCAGTTCAGATTGAGACATTTTGTTACATCAAAACCTAGAAATAATCTGATGCTCCGGCATCCTTTTAATAAACAGGCCTGATTAAATATAAATATTCGGGATTTAATTAAATCCTTAATTTTAAAAATCCCAAGTTTAAAGGTCTGTATATATGCAAAACTTGCATTCAGTTATGCTATATACTAATAGTAGGTATAGTAACTATCTATAGTTGAGGCGAATAGCATAGAAGCATTTAAGAGGAAACAAGATAAGTGTATGAGGGAGAAAGGAATAGATGGTTATGCTGATGGAGTGAGATGAAGTAGGGTGGGGGGAGGCTGGTGTGGAGTATAAACACTGGCATAGACCAGTTTGGCCGAATGGCCTGTTTCTGTGCTGTAAATTCAATGTTTTGTAGTAACACACTGTTCCTGAGTTCGTAATAACTCGGTGTAAAAGTTCATATTTTTTTTAGAATATTTTGGGCTGCTACTTTTCAGCTCGGCCTTCGAGAGTGCAGGTGTGATGTATCACAGCACTATAACTGGTAGCCTTGACATCAGTGCGGTTAATGGAGTTTGAAGCACATTCCCAGAAGGATTTTCTGACACACTCTGCGTTTGTCTCCATTCCCCCACCGTCCCCCGTGCCAGTTCTGTGTGCTTCAGCTTGCTTTACGTGTCTTCTCGGTCCTGCCGCTTGTGTGATGCGAACTCTCAACAGGCATCAGAAATTCCTTTTCTCTCAAAGGCCAAGCCTGAAATGTTGGGGGAAAACCCTTCATATGCTCCTTACAAATCTCTTAACAGGCAAAAGTAAAAGCTGCTAAAGCTGGGTCTTTGTGTTGACATGTGTTACACCTTTTTTACTCCCAGAAGCAATTTTAGAGGAATGAGCACCATCAATACAAAACCATTACTCCTTAACGCACAATTTGTGCATGTGCTAGCTCTAACACACAACGTAAGTTAACCCTCAGAGTGTTTGTTAAATTCCTGACGGAGGGAATTAAATGTTGTGGAAAATGAGTTTTTTGTTAATCATGGTGCGCTGCATACTGGATAAATTAGGTGGCAATTCACTCGAACCCGATACTTGTCTGGCTCATGTTTGCCTTAGTACCTAGTCTATAGATGTATGGCTACAAATTGTGCAAGTTCCGTGTCCACCAAAGCAAAGAAGCCGTGATTTAGAGTAAGGTAAAGCTGTGTTGCTAATGATTTTTCAGCATCTCACATACTTGCAACTTCTGTATAAATGGCAGAAATGTGCTGTATAAATAGCATGCGGATCCTGTGCAATAATTGTAGATGCCCAAGCCTGTGTCATAGGTAAGAATTTTTAGGAACAATGTAAAGGCCATTAGCCCAATAGCCCATCCCTTTTTGATTGACTTTAGCCCCACTTAGCCATCTTCTCACTATGTGCCTAGATCCCTGTCTCCAGAAACACGTCAAATTGGCTCTGAACCCAATTATACTGTTCATTCCAATTACTTTCCGTGGTACCATATTCCAGAAATTCATTGTGCAAAACAAATTCCGACTGACTTTCTTTCTGACCCCAGCTTCCTAACAACTTGTGTCCCTTTCACCCTGATGAACAATTTGCCTGGATGAACCTTGTCAATACCCTTCATATGAACATTATTCCTTTATGTAAATTATTTTTTTCTGACGTTTGTTTTGGATTTACTTTTCACTCTTTTAAATTTATGTCCTCTGGTCCTACTGGCATGAATGTGCATCAAACAAATAGAGTCATAGAGGCATAGAGTTATACAGCACAGAAAGAGGCCCTTCGGCCCATCGTGTCCGCGCCGGCCATCAAGCCCTGTCTATTCTAATCCCATTTTCCAGCACTTGGTCCGTAGTCTTGTATGCTATGGTGTTTCAAGTGCTCATCTAAATGCTTCTTGAATGTTGTGAGGGTTCCTGCCTCTACCACCCTTTCAGGTAGTGAGTTCCAGATTCCAACCACCCTCTGGGTGAAAAAGTTTTTCCTTAAATCCCCTCTAAACCTCCTGCCCCTTACCTTGAAACTATGCCCCCTGGTTATTGGCCCCTCTACTAGGGGAAAAGTTCCTTTCTATCTACCCTATCTATGCCCCTCATAATTTTGTACACCTCAATCAGGTCCCCCCTCAGCCTTCTCTGCTCTAAGGAAAACAATCACAGCCTGTCCAGTCTCTCTTCATAGCTGAAGCGCTCCAGCCCAGGTAACATCCTGGTGAATCTCCTCTGCACCCTCTCCAATGCAATTACATCCTTCCTATAGTGTGGCAACCAGAACTGCACACAGTATTCCAGCTGTGGCCTAACTAGCGTTTTGTACAGCTCCATCATAACCTCCCTGCTCTTATATTCTATGCCTCGGCTAATGAAGGCAAGTATCCCATATACCTTTTTAACCACCTTATCTACCTGTCCTGCTGCCTTCAGGGATCTATGTACATGCACATCAAGGTCCCTCTGATCCTCTGTCCTTCCTAGGGTCCTACCATTCATTGTGTATTCCCTTGCCTTGTTAGTCCTCCCAAAATGCATCACCTCACACTTTTCAGGGTTAAATTCCATTTGCCACTGTTCTGCCCATCTGACCAACCCAGTCTATATCGTCCTGTAGCCTGAGGCTTCCCTCCTCGCTATTTACCACTCCACCAATTTTCGTGTCATCTGCGAACTTACTGATCATACCTCCTACATTCATATCTAAATCATTAATGTACACTACAAACAGCAAAGGACCCAGCACCGATCCCTGCGGTACACCACTGGACACAGGCTTCAAATCCAAATATTCTGGGTTTAACTCATCAATACCATTTAATACTTCATTAATACTTCATTAATACTTCATGTGCTTGGATGAATCTTAATCCTGAAAACTTCAAGCAAGAGTAGATATTAGAAGGAAATTTTCCCATAAAGTATGTGAACAACACACAACAAAAGCAGTGATTAGCACCTGAATACTCTCCACTTGCCTGGATGAGTGCAGCTGCCAACAACACTCAAGAAGCTCGACACCATCCAGGACAAAGCAACCCGTTTGATTGGCACCCCATCCACCACCTTAAACATTCACTACCTCCACCACCGACGTACCGTGGCTGCAGTGTGTACCATCTACAAGATGCACTGCAGCAAGTCACCAAGGCTTCTTCGGCAGCACCTCCCAAACCTGCGAACTCTTCGACCTAGAAGGACAAGGGCAGCAGGCGCATGGGAACACCACCACCTCCAAGTTCCCCACCACGTCACACACCATCCTGACTTGGAAATATATTGCCGATCCTTCATCGTCGCTGGGCCAAAATCCTGGAACTCCCTACCTAACAACACTGTGGGAGTACCTTCACCACACGGACTGCAGCGGTTCAAGGAGGCGACTCGCCACCACCTTCTCAAGGGCAACTAGGGATGGACAATAAATGCTGGCTTTGCCAGCGATGCCCAGATCCCATAAGCGAAATTTTTTTTAAAATGCTCACGAAACACTGCTTTAAACATGGTATTAGGGCATACTGAAAGTAGAGATGATCAAATGCTATATGAAACTTGGTAGTTTATAAGCTCCTGGAACCATAGAAATATACCAAGGAAAGCAAATTAGTCAAAGATAAATAACACAGGATTGGATAGATGTTCTGGTATTTCACTCGGCGGGTAAACAAAGTTGTTCCAGTGGATGGTAGTCAGCTGCACAATGAACAACTTCATCTCTAATATGAAAAAAATCCAAACCAACGCTAGAGATATGCTAAAGACTAGAGGAAAATGATCTCTACAGATCCTGCAGGGAGAAGGGTAAGAACCATAATAGATACAAACAGGCTCAGAACAGGACAAGCATAGGATAGTAAACATTATGAATGATTATTTCCTCCAATTATTCACAAGGAAAGACCTAAACAACATACCCTCCACCGACAAAGTAACAGCTTTGATATAAATGTCCTAGACAAGCTAAAAGGGCTTAAAAAGGGATAGACGTGTTTATCTTGGGGGAGCTAAAGAAGACCAAGAAGGAGATTTTTGAGGCATTGACAACCATTATGAGGGAGACACCGAACACTGGGGAAGCACCAGTCGACTGGAAACTGGCCAATGCGGTGCCTATATTCGAAAATGGCGACAAATCGGAAACAGGCAACAACAGACCCATTAGTCTTACCTCAATCCCGTGTAAAATATTGGACTTGATTATCAGGTGCAAACCTGAAGATTATCTGTTCAATAATAACTTAGTAAGCAGCAGTCAGCATGGATTCAGAAGAGGAAGATCCTATCTGACCAACCTCTTTGACTTCTTTGAAGAAGTGACATCCCAAGTGGACTGCGGTAAGCCCGACAACATGTTGTAACTGGACTTACAGAAGGGATTTGACACTGTTTTGCACAAAAATCTATTTGTTAAGCTGAATACTATGGAAATTCTGGGTAAATCTTAGGTGTGGATAAGAAATGGGTTGGAGTGAAAACAACAAGTACTTGTTAGGGGAGTTATGTCAGGGTGGGGGAGGGGGGAGCACTGATTGGGCTGGCCCAGAGATCGAAGTTAAGAGCATGACTGTTTCTAATTTACATTAGAATGCAAATTGGTCAACTTTGCAAATGATACCAAACCAGGAGTGGCAGTGGAATTGGAGGAGGCATCTTAGCAATTGTGGTATGAGCTGAACAAAATATGTAAGTGGACAGAACAAAGAGAGATGGAATTTAATACAGACAAGTGCAAAGTACTGCACATGAAAAGGAAAATAAACAACACATATACACCATGAATGGTGTTGAAATAGCTAAGGGTGAACTTGAAAGAGACCTAGCAGTCTTCATAGACTTGATGCTGAACAGGTCCAACCAAGGTAGAACAGCAAGCAATAAAGCCAACAGAATGTTGGAGTGACCACACGTCGCCGTTTTCCGGGGACAGTCCCCGGATGAGGTACTGTGTCCCTGGGCAAACAGTGCCCAGGAAGAGTTCCCGGTTCACGACACCCATCCCCGAATAGACTACAGCCATATTAATTGGAATATATGCATAACATAACGTTAGACATAATCACAGTTTCAGGTCAATGGACTGAACAGTGTTATTGTATTACTTATAAACGGTGTCTGAATGCACTCCAATTGTGTGACGTCACATCCGCAGTAATTATATGCACATTTGTTTTGCATTTGTAGTGTGTATGTGCAAGTGCAAGGCTGCTAAAAATTTTTACCTCACTACATTGCGCAACCTGCATTTTCTGTCCTGGCTATTTTGCTGTGCTCCCACCCTGTGTCTCCCCGGATTCAGTTTAGAAAATATGGTCACCCTAAGCTACATAGCCAACATAGTAGAATATAAATAGAGGAAGTTATGGTCAAACTGTACAGTGTGCTGGTCAGATCTTGAGTACTGTTTTCAGTTCTGGTCACTAAGAAGCAAGAGAGACAGACAAGCATTGGAGGCTGTTCGGAGACGAACCGCAAGGTTGATCCCTAGTGTCAGGAGTCTGACTTATGAGGAAAGACTGGAGAAATTTTGACTTTATAGCCTTGACAGGAGGCATCCGAGAGATGATCTAGTGGAAGTATATATGATAGTAAATGGAACGGAAAAGGTAAATCCAGGATGTTACTTTAAATTAAACTGTGAGAATAGGACAAAGGGCCACAGGTTCAAACTAGTAGAAGACAAATTTAGGACAGATATCAGGAGTATCTTCTTCACATAAAGAGTAATTAACACTTTGAATGGACTCCCAGAGAGAGTAGTGGTGGCAAAAATTCTGGAATCATTTTAGAAGGAATTAGATGCTGTACTGAGCGACTGCACGGTCATTCTGAATGGCCTTCCTCATCTTTATTAATGTTGTGTTCTTGTGATTTGACTTTAGGGGATTGAAGGGAGAAAAGCAGGCAGAAACTTGGGAAACTTTTCTGCAGGAGATCAAATGGCTTGAAGGAATTCATGGTTAAATGCATTGTACATGATCTGTGTAGGGAACATACTTGATGGCGGAATAATCTTTTCTTGTTCAATGATTTCTTGTGTATCTGAAATACTGTAGCAGCTGATACATGCAATGAGAACATGTCCAATAAATAATGCTGCAAAGTTAAAAAAAAAATTAATATCTTCAAAATGCATCTGTAGTTTGTAATTTTTCCTGAATTCCCAGTTATTTTAATATACAGTGTATTTGGATATAAAATTCAAATATTACTGCTGTCTCATTACGTATACAGTGCAACTGAATGAATGGGTATTGTTGTTACAGTGGCGTTACTACCTACTTAAAGTGATGTAAGAGTTCATTTCATTTTGGTTACAGATTTAATCTAGAAACTGGCTGTGTAACCACAACCCAGCACCCATTGATACAAAGTACACAGCACCCATTGTTACGAGGTACCCAGCACCCATTGTTATGAGGTACCCATTACCCATTGTAATGAGGTACCCAGCACCCATTGTTACGAGGTACCCAGCATCCATTGTTATGAGGTACACAGCACCCATTGTTATGAGGTACCCAGCACCCATTGTTACGAAGCACACAGCACCCACTTTTACGAGGTACCCAGCACCCATTGTTCCGAGGTACCCAGCACCCATTGTTACGAGGTACCCAGCACCCATTGTTACGAGGTACACAGCACCCATTGTTACGAGGTACACAGCACCCATTGTTCTGAAGTACACAGCACCCATTGTTACGAGGTACACAGCACCCACTGTTACGAGGTACCCAGCACCCATTGTTACGAGGTACACAGCACCCTTGTTACAAAGTACCCAGCACCCATTGTTACGAGGTACACAGCACCCATTGTTACGAGGTACACAGCACCCATTGTTATGAGGTACACAGCACCCATTGTTACAAAGTACCCAGCACCCATTGTTACGAGGTACACAGCACCCACTGTTACGAGGTACACAGCACCCATTGTTACAAAGTACACAGCACTCATTGGTACGAAGTACACAGCACCCATTGTTACGAGGTACACAGCACCCATTGTTACGAGGTACACAGCACCCATTGTTACAAAGTACACAGCACCCATTGGTACGAAGTACACAGCACCCATTGTTACGAGGTACACAGCACCCATTGTTACAAAGTACACAGCACCCATTGCTTTGAGGTACCCAGCACCCATTGTTCCGAGGTACCCAGCACCCATTGTTACGAGGTACCCAGCACCCATTGTTACGAGGTACACAGCACCCATTGTTACGAGGTACACAGCACCCATTGTTACGAGGTACACAGCACCCATTGTTACGAGGTACACAGCACCCATTCTTACGAGGTACAAAGCACCCATTGTTACGAAGTACACAGCACCCATTGTTACGAGGTACCCAGCACCCATTGTTACGAGGTACACAGCACCCAGTCTTACGAGGTACAAAGCACCCATTGTTATGAGGTACACAGCACCCATTGTTACGAAGTACCCAGCATCCATTGTTACGAGGTACACAGCACCCATTGTTACGAGGTACACAGCACCCATTGTTACGAAGTACACAGCACCCATTGTTACGAGGTACCCAGCACCCATTGTTACGAGGTACACAGCACCCATTGTTACAAAGTACACAGCACCCATTGTTACGAAGTACACAGCACCCACTTTTACAAGGTACCCAGCACCCACTGTTACAAGGTACCCAGCACCCATTGTTACGAGGTACACAGCACCCATTCTTACGAGGTACAAAGCACCCATTGTTACGAGGTACCCAGCACCCATTGTTACAAAGTACACAGCACCCATTGTTACGAAGTACACAGCACCCACTTTTACAAGGTACCCAGCACCCACTGTTACAAGGTACCCAGCACCCATTGTTACAAAGTACACAGCACCCATTGGTACGAAGTACACAGCACCCATTGTTATGAGGTACACAGCACCCATTGTTACAAGGTACACAGCACCCATTGTTACAAAGTACACAGCACCCATTGGTACGAAGTACACAGCACCCATTGTTACGAGGTACACAGCACCCATTGTTACAAAGTACACAGCACCCATTGATATGAGGTACCCAGCACCCATTGTTATGAGGTACACAGCACCCATTGATACGAGGTACCCAGCACCCATTGTTACGAGGTACACAGCACCCATTGTTACGAGGTACACAGCACCCATTGTTACGAGGTACACAGCACCCATTGTTACGAGGTACACAGCACCCATTGTTACGAGGTACACAGCACCCATTGTTACAAGGTACCCAGTACCCATTGTTACGAGGTACGCAGCACCCATTGTTACGAGGTACCCAGCACCCATTGTTACAAGGTGCCCAGCACCCATTGTTACGAGGTACCCAGCACCCATTGTTACGAGGTACACAGCACCCATTGTTACGAGTTACACAGCACCCATTGTTACGAGGTACACAGCACCCATTATTACAAGGTACCCAGCACCCATTGTTACGAGGTACCAAGCACCCATTGTTACGAGGTACCCAGCACCCATTGTTACGAAGTACCCAGCACCCATTGTTACGAGGTACACAGCACCCATTGTTACGAGGTACCCAGCACCCATTGTTACGAGGTACCCAGCACCCATTGTTACAAGGTACCCAGCACCCATTGTTACGAGGTACCCAGCACCCATTGTTACGAGGTACCCAGCACCCATTGTTACGAAGTACCCAGCACCCATTGTTACGAGGTACCCAGCACCCATTGTTACGAAGTACCCAGCACCCATTGTTACGAAGTACCCAGCACCCATTGTTACGAGGTACACAGCACCCATTGTTACGAGGTACACAGCACCCATTGTTACGAGGTACCCAGCACCCATTGTTACGAGGTACCCAGCACCCATTGTTACGAGGTGCCCAGCACCCATTGTTACGAAGTACCCAGCACCCATTGTTACGAGGTGCCCAGCACCCATTGTTACGAGGTGCCCAGCACCCATTGTTACGAGGTACCCAGCACCCATTGTTACGAGGTACCCAGCACCCATTGTTACGAAGTACCCAACACCCATTGTTACGAGGTACCCAACACCCATTGTTACGAGGTACCCAACACCCATTGTTACGAGGTGCCCAGCACCCATTGTTACGAGGTGCCCAGCACCCATTGTTACGAGGTACCCAGCACCCATTGTTACGAGGTACCCAGCACCCATTGTTACGAGGTGCCCAGCACCCATTGTTACGAGGTACACAGCACCCATTGTTACGAGGTACCCAGCACCCATTGTTACGAGGTACACAGCACCCATTGTTACGAGGTGCCCAGCACCCATTGTTACGAGGTACCCAGCACCCATTGTTACGAGGTACACAGCACCCATTGTTACGAGGTACACAGCACCCATTGTTACGAGGTACCCAGCACCCATTGTTACGAGGTACCCAGCACCCATTGTTACGAGGTACCCAGCACCCATTGTTACGAGGTACGCAGCACCCATTGTTACGAGGTACCCAGCACCCATTGTTACGAGGTACCCAACACCCATTGTTACGAGGTACGCAGCACCCATTGTTTCGAGGTACCCAGCACCCATTGTTACGAGGTACCCAGCACCCATTGTTACGAGGTACCCAGCACCCATTGTTACGAGGTACCCAGCACCCATTGTTACGAGGTACCCAGCACCCATTGTTACGAGGTACCCAGCACCCATTGTTACGAGGTACCCAGCACCCATTGTTACGAGGTACACAGCCAGTTTCTGTTCAGACTCACCCCCTGGGGCAGTGGAGTTAGCAGTCAATTAGTTGCATTCGAATGAATTTGAGTCGGTGTTGTTACAGATTAAATAATTCAGTGATTTTTAGTTTAGTCTGACAGTTCATAGTCACTCCAGCCATCAAATTTTGATGAACTGTCAGTTGCACTCTTATCATTGGGGAACTATTCATGAGGTCTCTGGTAGAGGAGTAAAAGTAACTGTTCAGGAGGCCACTCCCCAAGCTGATTCTGTTTCACTAGTCTTTGGGGGCAGCAAATTAATATTTTCCAGGAGACCTTCCATCACTTCATAAAGCTTTGTGAAGCGATGGTTATCCGCACAGTATCATACGGATCGAAGTGTTGGAACATGAGAAATGTTGGCAAGCAGAAAGGTTGAGAGGAATTCTGGGAGTATCCAGGATTTAAAGAATCAAGAATGGTATAAAAGACTGTGGCTTGGACAAGGAATAACATTTATACAGAAGATCCAAGAAAGACCACTGTGATGGTTTGAGCAGGTTTCTAGAATGAAAACAGCTAGAATGCCTTTCATGTCCCTGCACACGGAGGTATGTGGAACAAGAAGCTGAGGGAGACCGAGGAAGCGCTGGATAGACAATGTCACGAGTGACTTGTCACAGAAAGGGAGACAGATGACTGAAGCGGCCCGGCTAGTTCAGGACCGACAACAGTGGAGTGAATTCATTTGGCCCTGTCATCACTGCTGAACTGACGGACGGGAATTTAGTAACAGTAGGCGGTCTTCCACAATCAATTGATGCTGTTGACAAGGTGTCATGTAGAGAAAGTTGGTAATGTATACAGAATCATACAAGGAGTTCAGACTGTTTAGAAAGACTCGGAGGAGGGAGCAGTAACTGTTCAGAAGATCTCTTAGTTGGAAGGGGTGGGCACTGTAGACCCTTTCCTCCATGAATGAGTTTCATTGAATATTGAAAATCATTCCATTGCTGTCTCTAATTTTAGGAAAACCACAGGGAATCCTGGGGAGCAGTGCCAGTAGCTGGAGCATTCCAATCCCTAACCAGAAAATTGTGAGCTTCAGCCTTTGGTTTGTCTACCAAGTGAATTTGTGTATCTGGGTCAAGTGACTTTATCACTTCTCATCCTGGTTGTTGGATAAGAAAACTGAGTGGCGGCATTTTGAGTGTAAAGAAATTGTCAGATTTATCTCAGCCCCTGGCAGAGGCCCAGACAGATCCATGGCAAAGATCAGCCCCACGATACCAGCTGAGAGCTGAATGGGCGTTAAAGGCACCCGTCCTGAATTCTGGTGGGGGCTGGAGAAACAAGACTCAAGAAAGCCAGGGAGAAAAAAAAAAGAATTGTAGGATAAGAAAGCAACTACCAGCAGATCTGAAACAGCTCTAGAAAATTATGTTGAGGCAATGGCTTGTTTCAGAAGTTCAGGTGACATCATAAGCCACAAGAGTAAAGCTTGAGTGGTTTGCGAGTTGTATTTGAACCCCAAGGTTACAGTACAGCCTCATTACTCACTAACCACCGTCTACAGATTATACCACAGTCTCCATAAAATGAAAACCATGGTAATTATGGAAGTAAATTAATTTAAGGCTTTGAGAGGTTGTAGAATCGTAATTACATGAATTATAAGAGGGTTATAATAAAGGTGTCATTATACTTTAGGCAGCAGTTTAAACTTAGTGCAATTTAAAGATGCAATTAGACACCAGCTGTAGCACTGTGGTGACATTAAAGGTAGTGTACGAACAGAGCCAGTTCAGTGCTCTGACTCCCCAGTGCACTGGGAACTCAGCAATGAAACCAGGAGATTCACTTTCATTTTACTGTGCGCAGTGTAAATTCACCCTGAAGCAGGCTAACAGGCCCAACTTATACTGTCCGCTCTGCACAACATTCTGGCCAGAGAAAATGGAGCTCCAAATATCAGTTCCATTTTAATATTAACAAAGGGCCGATGGGACAGCTTTTAAACTGGAATTTGTGCAAGTTGGAGTTATACTGCTGCCTCTGCAAAGCTGAAGCGGTGAGAGGCTGCTTCCCCGAGGTGGTCATACATCATTGAATAAATTCAATACTGGCAACTTTGCGATCTAATTACGCTAAGAAATTTTCATCAGTATGAAGACAAAACTGCTTTGCATTGATGTAAAATGGGCAGAATAACTGGCTTGTAAGAGCTCTATTACAGATTTTATAAAGGAATTAAGCAGCCTCTTTAACGAATGTCCATAATAATGAAACATGTCCATTTATTTTTCATTTTCCTTGTAAATTTTCGAATACATATTTTGTAAAGTACATCAGCAACCTTTTTATAAGCACAGACTTTCCCCGCAATTAACATCATGTCTAATGAATAATTCAATTTAAAAAATTCACATGTTCAGAAAAAGAAACCCAGCACTTCGTGGGGTGAGTCCTGAGTTAACAAGTACAGTGTCAGGGCATGAAATGAGGGAGAAAATGTAGTTAGTAACTTTAATTAATGCTGCTATATAAAGACCTCTTTTGCATAACAGATTGGAAATGTGTGTAAGATTGTGTACCTTTTAAGCACTGCGGCAGCACTTTCAATCACAGTTAACTTACCAGAATACAAATATGGTGTATTTAAAACCTCTCTACAGATCTGTGGCCCAGTATCTCTCCACAGACAATGTTCTGTCCTATATTCATTCATCCATTGGGACAAGAACATAGGAAACCTCCATAAGAGTGCAAGTAGAGTGAATGGACACTATATAGAATGGCCCCAGGGCAACTTAACACTGTCGAGGTTGTCTCTTTGCTGGAGATGATATTGTCAACGCCTTTCAGTTGGGGTGTGGGCGGAGAAGAGGTGTCACTTTGTAGGAGGAAGGAGAGATAATACTCTGGCTTGTATCTCAGGGAAAGGAGATGACACCGTGGGTCATCGGGGGAGGGGAGAAGACACTGTGTGTCATCGGGGGAAGGGAGGTGACACTGTGGGTCATCGGGGGAGGGGAGAAGACACTGTGGGTCATCAGGGGAGGGGAGAAGACACTGTGGGTCATCGGGGGAGGGGAGGTGACACTGTGGGTCATCGGGGGAGGGGGTGACACTGTGGGTCATCGGGGGAAGGGAGGTGACACTGTGGGTCATCGGGGGAGGGGAGGTGACACTGTGGGTCATCGGGGAGGGGAGGTGACACTGTGGGTCATCGGGGGGAGGGGAGAAGACACTGTGGGTCATCGGGGGAGGGGGTGACACTGTGGGTCATCGGGGGAGGGGGTGACACCGTGGGTCATCGGGGGAGGGGAGGTGACACTGTGGGTCATCGGGGGAGGGGAGGTGACACTGTGGGTCATCGGGGGAGGGGAGGTGACACTGTGGGTCATCGGGGGGAGGGGAGAAGACACTGTGGGTCATCGGGGGAAGGGAGGTGACACTGTGGGTCATCGGGGGAGGGGAGAAGACACTGTGGGTCATCGGGGGAGGGGGTGACACTGTGGGTCATCGGGGGAGGGGAGATGACACTGTGGGTCATCGGGGAGGGGAGAAGACACTGTGGGTCATCGGGGGAGGGGGTGACACTGTGGGTCATCGGGGGAGGGGAGGTGACACTGTGGGTCATCGGGGGAGGGGAGAAGACACTGTGGGTCATCAGGGGGAGGGGGTGACACCGTGGGTCATCGGGGGAGGGGAGAAGACACTGTGTGTCATCGGGGGAGGGGGTGACACTGTGGGTCATCGGGGGAGGGGAGGTGACACTGTGGGTCATCGGGGGAGGGGAGAAGACACTGTGGGTCATCGGGGGGAGGGGAGAAGACACTGTGGGTCATCGGGGGAGGGGAGAAGACACTGTGGGTCATCGGGGGAGGGGGGTGACACTGTGGGTCATCGGGGGAGGGGGTGACACTGTGGGTCATCGGGGGAGGGGAGGTGACACTGTGGGTCATCGGGGGAGGGGAGAAGACACTGGGTCATCGGGGCAGGGGGTGACACTGTGGGTCTTCGGGGGAGGGGAGAAGACACTGTGGGTCATCGGGGGAGGGGGTGACACTGTGGGTCATCGGGGGAGGGGTGACACTGTGGGTCATCAGGGGAGGGGGGTGACACTGTGGGTCATCGGGGGAGGGGGTGACACTGTGGGTCATCGGGGGAGGGGGTGACACTGTGGGTCATCGGGGGAGGGAAGAAGACACTGTGGGTCATCGGGGGGAGGGGAGAAGACACTGTGGGTCATCGGGGGAGGGGGTGACACTGTGGGTCATCGGGGGAGGGGTGACACTGTGGGTCATCAGGGGAGGGGGTGACACTGTGGGTCATCGGGGGAGGGGGTGACACTGTGGGTCATCAGGGGAGGGGGTGACACTGTGGGTCATCGGGGGAGGGGAGAGGACACTGTGGGTCATCGGGGGAGGGGTGACACTGTGGGTCATCGGGGGAGGGGAGAGGACACTGTGGGTCATCGGGGGAGGGGGTGACACTGTGGGTCATCGGGGGAGGGGGGTGACACTGTGGGTCATCGGGGGAGGGGAGGTGACACTGTGGGTCATCGGGGGAGGGGAGGTGACACTGTGGGTCATCGGGGGGAGGGGAGAAGACACCGTGGGTCATCGGGGGAAGGGAGGTGACACTGTGGGTCATCGGGGGAGGGGAGAAGACACTGTGGGTCATCGGGGGAGGGGGTGACACTGTGGGTCATCAGGGGAGGGGGGTGACACTGTGGGTCATCGGGGGAGGGGAGGTGACACTTTGGGTCATCGGGGGAGGGGAGAAGACACTGTGGGTCATCGGGGCAGGGGGTGACACTGTGGGTCATCGGGGGAGGGGAGAAGACACTGTGGGTCATCGGGGGAGGGGAGAAGACACTGTGGGTCATCGGGGGGAGGGGAGAAGACACTGTGGGTCATCGGGGGAGGGGTGACACTGTGGGTCATCAGGGGAGGGGGTGACACTGTGGGTCATCGGGGGAGGGGGTGACACTGTGGGTCATCAGGGGAGGGGGTGACACTGTGGGTCATCGGGGGAGGGGAGAGGACACTGTGGGTCATCGGGGGAGGGGTGACACTGTGGGTCATCGGGGGAGGGGAGAGGACACTGTGGGTCATCGGGGGAGGGGGTGACACTGTGGGTCATCGGGGGAGGGGAGAAGACACTGTGGGTCATCGGGGGAGGGGAGAAGACACTGTGGGTCATCAGGGGAGGGGGTGACACTGTGGGTCATCGGGGGAGGGGAGAAGACACTGTGGGTCATCGGGGGAGGGGAGAAGACACTGTGGGTCATCTCTCACAGAGAAAGCTGGTACTCCGGCTCATCTCTTTCGGAGGGGAGATGACACAACACAGTGTTAGTGTTAAATCTAATGTCTTTATTTTTTTGTCAGTATTTACACGAGACTGGTCTTTACCACTTTTTGAAGCCCTTTCAAAATGAGCAGTGTTCAAAATGGAAACCGATCTACATCACAATTACTTTATTGCAGTGTTTAATTTGAGAGCGTGCGTGTGTGTCTATCTCAGAAGGAAATGGCACCACGTTGAATTTAAAGCATGCTTGACCCCATTCTCTTTTTAATCCTCATCAGTCGCCAAAACAGAAGTAATATTGTCCTCTTTGTTAATGACACTATTCTCTGCTGAGTGGTTAACTCACTATTTGAGAGTCCGGCATGGAATCAATGAGCCGAATGGCCTCCTTCTGTGCCGTTTTGACTCTATGGGCTAAAATTGGGGCGCTAACTTCGCCCTTTTAGCGCCCCGGAAAAATTAGCGCCCCCGCGCCGGAAATTGAGTTGTTGCGCCCCAAGAGGGAAGTGGGGAGCTACTGGAAGCGCCCCACATCCCTCTTGGGGCACTGCGAGTCAATATCGCGGCGCTACGTGCCACGGTATTGCAGGCCTTCCTCCCTACTTAAAGGGGAGGGGCCTTGCGCAGTGTGACCCAGGGCCCAGCTGGGCCCCCAGGGATCGGGAGTGCCAGCAAAAGAGCCCGGCACTCAAGAGAAGTGCCAGGCTCTTGGAGCGCAGCTGGCACTCCGCGGGAAGGGCCGTACAGGAGGCCGGGGACTGGAGCGCAGGCAGGTGCTGGCAGGCGGCCAGCAACAAAAATGGCCGCCCCGCACCTCGCCTTTAAATAGCACCCCCCCCCCCCCGGCCGCAGATAGGCCCCCCTGGCCCCGTCGGACATAGCGTCCGCAGTAAGTCAGGGGGCGCTCCCGAAGATCGTGGCCGGGATGTGAGCTGGACGCTGCGCACGGCGATGACGTCATCGTCGGTGGCGCAGCGCCGCGGGGTGCTACCGGTTAGCACCGCTGCTAACCTCCCACGTGGACGGCGCTGGGCCCGGGCGCTAGTTGCTTTGCGGCCCGTTACTTAGGGTGCTAACGGGAGGTGCAATGCAACCCAATTTTTCACCCTATGACTATATGACATAGTGATCAAATCACTAAGCAGGTATGGACAGTGATCGACAGTGAGTAGAGAAATTATTTGTTATTTTCACCATTGACTAGATCAATTCAATAACCCCAACTAGAAGAAGGATTGATCATGATGTTACTTTGTAAGGACAGCAAGCTGTATAGCATTACAACTGCACAGCTCTCTGATTTGGTAATCACATCCAAACTGCACTGGAGCAAACAAGTGGTGTAGATGGCTTGAAATGTTCATGAAAGAGTAACCCACCTCAAGGAAGCTCAAGTCTCATCAAGCTCAGTGCTTTACAAAGCCTCAGTCTGCCCATTGATGGAGTAAGTCTGGCATGGAAGGTTGCAGAGTAAGCCCATGTCTTGCTCCTGAACCTAGTACAATCCAATGCTTTACAGATCAGTAGACTGGATATAAATAGCTTACTCCATCTCAGAGACCCCATTCTTCAAGAAATTGCTTCAACTTAAGTTAGGTGCTCCTGCAGTGGTGATACTAGGCTTATTTATGGGTACCAATACACGATGGGGGGGGTGGGGAAATCGCAGGAGCCAATATGTTTTTAATTCATCATCTCAGGTTGCTCGCACCATTAGTGACAGACCTGTAATCAACAGCATCTCACCCTAGTGATAATATAGTTCAAAATGCATAAATCAAGTTGGAAGGTTAGACTGTACAACTGTACTGTTGAGTCCACAGTCAAATGGATTCAGTATGAAAACTTCACACACCCACCATCACACCTCACTGAAATGCCATGCCAAGACCACAGGAGATACTACAGCTGCACTCCCAACATTCAATCAAGGCAAGTCTACACGGCGTGTCGGCAGTGAAGCCCCTTGTACCACATCTCCTCTCTGTGAAACTCCTTCCCAAATGGTGCTATGGCCTGCAACTCTGTCCTTTCCGTCCAAGAGTTCAATTACAGTTAGCCATCACCTGCTGAAGCAGGCCTGTTGAAGCATGCATTGGACTGCGGGGAATCTGTGCCATGACCATCGCTTACCTCAGTGCAAGATTTTATCAAGTCTTTCTGTGCTGCTAGCAAGCAGCAGGATCAAATTAGGAGGCATGTGTGCTCATTTCAGTGCTGCATTTAATGCAGCTGCGCATTGTCATTCTGCCACTTTAGCTACCATTTCAAAAAAAGCAGTTTCTGTCACGTTATTATTAAAGGCACCTTTTGGGACTGTCGGACCCCTGCAAGTCGCTGGGATCCACTTTATTTGCTGTTGTAATAGCTGTGATAGTTATTGGATAAGTGAACTGCAGGTACTACCTGAGTGGCTAGCAGTTATTTGATTTACCAGGTGGTTTACCCCGGCAGTATCAGTCCCGTTGAGTTTTGTCTGCGGGTTCATGGATAAAATATATCCCTGGCAACATGAAAAGGAATGAGGGAATCAGGAGCGGGGAAACAGGCAGCAATGGTAAGAAAACTAGAAGGTAATTACCTTAAATTAACTTCCTTTCCCCCAGCCAGGAGAACCCCTGTGGCAAACCGGCCGGCTTGAGACTCACAAGCTGTCTGCCCAGGTCAAGTCTGCTAACTTCAGTCCGAAACTGTCAGTAAACTGCCACAGCTATTTAAAGAATATCATTAGACATCAATCTCTGCACGGTGGTTAAGAACAGATCCACCTTTCAGATAAGAGCAACAGAAACCGATGCAGAGAAGTGTGAAGTGAAGCATTTCGGAAAGAAGAATGAAGAGAGGCAATATGTGATGAGGGGGAACTCCAGTTATGTGGAGAGACTAGAGAAGTTGGAATTGTTCTCTTTAGAGCAGAGAAGGTTAAGAGGAGATTTAATAGAGGTGTTCAAAATTATGGGGGGATTCTGATAGCGTAAATAAGGAGAAACTGTTGCCACTGGCGGGTGTGTTGGTAACAAGAAGACACACATTTAAAGTGATTGGCCAAAGAACCAGAGGGGAGAGGAGGAGAATATTTTTTACGCAGCGAGTTGTTATGATCTGGAATGCGCTGCCTGAAAGGGTGGTGGAAGCAGATTCAATAGTAACTTGCAAAAGGGACTTGGATGTATACTTGAAAAGGAAAAATTTGCAGGGCTATGTGGAAAGAGTGGGGGAAAGGGACTAAATGGACAGCTCTTTCAAAGAGCTGACACAGGCACGATGGGCCGAGTGGCCCCCTTTTGTGCTGTAAGGTTCTATGAAACAGTGGGGCAGGTTGGGCTTATACTCTATCACTAGCAGTACTAGTATGGGGTTTAAAGGGGTGACTGAGCTGCTGCTGTCCGGAGCTCCTGGGGTAACCACTGGGGAAACAAAATGGTGAGTGAACAATCCGATTTGGGGATTAAACTTATCCATGGATTGGATCAGTGCTGGACAGGTCCGTATCCTCTGTGCTGAATATGTCTCCTGACGAGAAAAATTACTATTTTTTTTAGCTGCTAGGCCCGTTAAGTCACACTCTGTGCAGTATGGTCCTCTGGTTGTGAGTGCAGGATTATTCATCCCTCTCTGACATTTAGAATCACAATTTAACAGCATAGGTGTCCTGCCCATCATACCTCTGCCAGCTCTCTGAAGGAGTTAACTCTATAGTCCCACTCCCCTGTCTTTTCCCCATATCCTTTTACATTTTTATTTTTTAAATATTTATTAACTTTCCTTTTAGCTAGTGTTATGGCTTCTGCTTCCACCACTATTCCTGGTATGGCATTCCATGTTCTAACAACATTCTGAATGTAAAAAAACTCACTTTTCGTTCTTTCAGTGATGATATTAGTCTTACAGTGAAAGGTTTGCAGAGTCTGTAGCAAGGTGATTTTTCTTAAAAGGATGCTGTTGCCATGGTAACGTGCCCTCTGAGATATGTTAGCAGTGTTTTCCGTACATGAAGATTCTCATCCAGTCCTACAACCCCCGGAGAGCTCTGCGCTCCTCCAATTCTGGCCTCTTGCGCATCCCTGATTTTCATTGCCCCCAACATTGGTGACCGTGCCTTCAGCTGCCTCGGCCCTAAGCTCTGGAATTCCCTCCCTGAACCTCTCCTCCTCTCCACCTCTCTCTCCACCTTTAAGTCGCTCCTTAAAATGTACCACTTTAACCAAGCTTTTGGTCATCTGTCTTAGTATCTCCTTTTGTGGCTCGGTGTCAGATTTTGTTTGATATCTCTCCTGTGAAGCGCCTTGTGACATTTTTACTACAATAAAGGCACTATATAAATGCAAGTTGTTGTTGTTACAGACAAAGGAAATTTAGTAAAATATCCACTGCAGCTGTTGGTATGAAAAGAAAGACTTGCATTTATATAGCGCCTTTCACGACCACCAACGTCCCAAAACGCTTTACAGCCAATGAAGTACTTTTGAAGTCATTGTTGTAATGTAGGAAACATGGCAGCCAATTTGCGCACAGCAAGCTCCCACAAACAGCAATGTGATAATGACCAGATAATCTGTTTTAGTGATGTTGATTTGAGGGATAAATATTGGCCAGGTCACCGGGGATAGCTTCCCTGCTCTTCTTCGGAATAGTGCCATGGGATCTTTTAGGTCCACCTGAGAGAGCAGACGGGACCTCGGTTTAACGTCTCATCTGAAAGGCGGCACCTCAGACAGTGCAGCACTCCCTCAGTACAGCACTGGGAGTGTCAGCCTAGATTTTTGTGCTCAAGTCTCTGGAGTGGGACTTGAACCCACAACCTTCTGTCTTAGTGACAGGGACTGCCAATCTTACTGAATATTTTACAAAAGCGTCTTCAAAACAGGAATGTTTAACTTCTAGGAAAAAATGATTTTTTTTCCCCTCACCTCCCAACCCTGTCACAAACACAGCAACTGGGGGAAGTAGGTGTCTGGATTGATGGAAGAGTCTTTGACTCACTGTCTCAATCCCCAAGCTGGGACTAACAGCACAGAAACTACCAGAGAGCATGGGGACTCAGAAAAATAAAATAAAGAACAAAATACAGACAAGATTGTTTTTTACAAGATTGTCTTTGTCGTTGATTCTTAGGTAGACATTAATAGTGTTGTTATACTGCACCTGTGCCAGTTTGACACCAGTGTTTTTAGAGCAGTGTGATAGAATGCACCCAGTTATACAAATAGAAAGAAGAAAGAAAGACTTGCGTTTATACAGCGCCTTTCACAACCTCAGGACGTCCCAAAGCGCTTTACAGCCAATTAACTATTTTGGAAGTGTAGTCACTGTTGTAATTTGAGACAGTAATGTAGGATAGAAGCTGCTCATCTTTATTCACCCAGTTAATACATGACATCAGGTTATGGGCAGGTCTAAGTGATTGGGAGAACAGTCGTAAAAATCCACCATAAGACATGCAGCCTCGCATATCACACGGAGCTCTGGTTTAGTGCAGAATATCTGTGATTAAGCTGAAGGGACTGCAGACAGCAATGAAACTGATTGAGAAAAATATATTAGTCACCTATAAATTACCTAGGATGACCTCAGTCGGTTGTGAGTTCACTTTTACCACGGTGGAATTTCTCTCCGTACCTCCTCACCCCGTAACCAAACAATCCCAAGTGCGCCAGAAACCCCACATTAGGCACAACTTCTCATTCGAGATTCATTTTTGTGTCAATGCTCCAGGATGTTTTAAAACTATGACAACTGACCTCTTGTGTTCTTTTTCTCTTCATTTTTTCTCAAAAGCTTGCTTGCTACAAGCGGAGCTAGTGAATTATGAACGTGTAAAGGAATATTGTCTCAAAGTCCTGAAGAAGGAAGGAGATAATTTCAAGGCCCTGTATCGCTCTGGTGTGGCTTACTACCACCTTGGGGATTACGACAAAGCTTTACATTACCTGAAGGAAGCGAGGAACCGAGAGCCAACAGGTGAGAGAATTTCCACTTTACTCTGTGCAAAGATGGGGGAGGTTGCACATCTAAGGTGCATACAAACATATGCACAGTCAAGCATATACACCAGTTTGATTGACAGTCATAATATCTACAGAAAAAAAACAGGTTTTTAACCTTTTTTCCAGAAAGAGAGGAAAACGTGCCCTAGCATTTAATATGAAACTCTAATTTAAAAATGTATTATTACACAAGTGTGGGAAGCTCTGAACATACAATCTTGCACGGCTTTGCCTGTCGCTGGAGGACAGTTGCCTCTGAACAGTGGCATGTTATCTAATGGCTGCATTTTAAAAGAACTGGTACATCTCCTTGTACATCCCTTAGTAAACATTATCATTTTTAAATGGTTTAAGGAAGGCTGTGGCCATTACCTTTGGTGCTGTAGGGCATGGGTTCTCAACAACAACAACTTATATTTATATAGTGCCTTTATGTCATAAAACGTCCCAAGGCACTTCACAGGAGTGTTATAAAGCCATATAAGGAGATGTTAGGGCAGATGGCCAAAAGCTTGGTCGAAGAGGTAGGTTGTAAGGAGCGACTCAAAGGAGGAGAGAGAAGTGGAGACATTTAGGGAGGGAATTCCAGAGCTTAGGACCTTGGCAGCTGAAGGCACGGCCACTGATGGTGGAGCAATGAAAATTTGGGATGTTCAAAAGGCCAGAATAGGTGGATGCAGAGATCTGGGGGATTATAGGGCTGGAGGAGATTACGAAGGTAAGGAGGGGCGGGGCCATGGAGGGATTTGAAAATAGGATGAGAATTTTAAAGTCGAGACATTGCTTAACTGGGAGCCAATGTAGGTCAGCAAGCACCGGGGAGATGGGTGAGCGGGACATGGTGCAAGTTAGCACACGGGCGGCAGAGTTTTGGATGACCTCAAGTTGGAGGGTAAAACTAGGAAGGCCAGCCAGGAGTGCATTGGAATAGTCAAGTCTAGAGGTGATACAGGCACGGCTGAGAGTTTCAGCAGCAGATAAGTTGAGGTAAGGGTGGAGATGGGCAATATTACGAAGGTGGAAATGGGCAGTCTTAGTGATAGAACAGATTGAGGTAGGAAGCTCAATTCATAATCAAATATGACACCAAGGTTGCAAACAGACTTGGTCAGCCTTAGACAGCTGCCGGTGAGAGAGATCGACTCAGTGGAAAGGGAACGGAGTTTGTGGCGTGAACTGAAGACAATGGCTTTGGTTTTCCTAATATTTAATTGAAGGAGATTTTTACTCATCCAGTGCTGGATGTCGGACAAGCAGTCTGATAGTTTAGAGATGGTGGAGGGTTTGAGAGAGGTGGAGGAGAGGTAGAGCTGGGTATCATCAGCGTACATGTGAAAACTCACGTTGTGTTGCCGGATGATGTCACCGAGCGGGAGCATGTAGATGAGAAATAGGAGGGAGCCCAGGATAGATCCTTGGGGGACACCAGAGGTGGCATAGCGGAATCGGGAAGAGAAGCCTTGAAGGTGATTCAATGGTTACAACTGGAAAGATCGGAATAGAACCAGGCTTGTCCAGTCCCGTCCAGCTGGACGACGGTGGAGAGGCATTGGAGCAGAATTTTGTACTCAACCGTGTCAAAGGCTGCAGACAGGTCCAGAAGGACGAGAAGGGATAGATTACCTTTATCGCAGTCAATTAGGATGTCATTTGTGACCTTGGTAAGAGCAGTTTCAGTACTGTGGCGGGGCAGAAGCCTGATTGGAGGAATTCAAACAAGGAGTTCTGGGAAAGATGGGTACGGATTTGGGAGGCCACAACACGTTCAAGAACTTTGGAGAGGAAAGGGAGGTTGGAGATGGGGAGGGGTGGGGGGGGGGCGATAGTTTGCAAGGGTCAAGGGTTGGTTTTTTGAGGAGAGGGGTGATGACGGCAGATTTGAAGGAAAGGGCTCATTTGAGAGAGAACCGTTAACAATATCCGCTAACATGGGAACCAGGAAGGAGAGTTGGGTTGTCAGCAATTTGGTAGGAATAGGGTCGAGAGCACAGGAGGTCGGTCTCATTGACAAGATGAGCTTTGAAAGGGCAGAAGTGGAGACAGGAGAGAAATTAGAGAAATATGCGAATTTAGGGTTAGGGCAGGGGGAAAATGGAGAAGGAAGTAAGGTTCGGTGGGCATGGGCAAGGGAAGGAATTGAAAGCAGAAGTAGTTGAATGGATGTTGTCAATCATTTTAACAAAGAAGTCCATGATCTCCTCACATTTATTGTTGGAGGTGAGGGAGGAGAAGGCAGGAGAGGGTAGTTTAATAAGACAGTTAGTGGTGGAGAAGAGAAGACTAGTGTTACTTTTGCCATCCTGGATGATCTTAGAATAGTGGGCAGTTTTAGTGATGAAGAGCAGGACCCGGTAGTGCTTTATATGATCTAGCCAAATCTGGTGATGGATGATTGGACCAGTTGTCCACCAAAGACATTCAAGTCTGCGTCCCTGCAGCAGCCAGAAGGCCTGAGGCAGGCGGCCTCTCGTGCCTGCAGCTACACTCAATTTCCCCCCTGTTCTCTGGCACTAAGCCCTGCCATGAGGCAGCCCTGCATCAAAGGTGCTCCCAGGCCACAGATTAGCCGGGACAGGAAGAGGGTACTTTGGGTGCACTGCGCTTGTCTAGTGCTGGGGCGGAAGACTAGGAAACTCAGCACTAACATTAGGTAACAGAGAGTTTGTGAAACTAATATTACTGATGATTATTGTTTCAGGGATCTTTGCTAATATACCTCTTCTCCCCTTGTACCACCAGTGCTGTTCCACCACACTGCCAATGTAATGAGGGAAATGCTTCAGTATTCTCATTCTTACCACTCCCACTGGGACCCTTCAACTCAGTCCTGTGCTGTTAACTCCGTTATTCCACTGCTGCCAATCGCAGCATGTTGCCTTACAATTACAAAATGACAGACCGTGCAGCATTGTGAGGCATGATGCCAGCATCGTACCAGGGAATAACTATACTGGGCTGAATTAGTTTGTTCGCCCATTTTGTTCGTAAGTGGTAGCACAGTGAAATAAATAACAGAAAAACTTACCTGAGTAAATGTAAAACAGGTTACCTGAAACTTGCAGTTCTAGTTACAGACACACTTCACACACTTTTTTAGCTGTTTCACAGAGGTTGATGACATGAAGCTTTTAAAGGAGGTGTAGCAGGAAGGTGCCATGTTTGAATTAGTGAGATTCCAGGTTTGATGCCGCAGCGTGTGCTGAGTTAGTTAGATACCAGGCTTGATGCCCAGTCTGTGCTGAGTTAGCTCAATACCAGGTTTTATCCTCCCACTTCTGGGTATCTCTCAGTTGCTGCGTGTTACATGGTTTGAGTTTTGGAGCAGGTAGTGAGAAGGAAACTGGGAGGTGACATTTTGTCGGGAACTCCCCTTGTTATGACATCTTAGTGACAACGTGACTAGGGAGCGAAGATTGTGAGCACCATTATTCCTTCATGATGTCATTGAGGAGCAAGCAGTGAACAAGGTGTCTGCGCCTTGGCTGCCTGTAGGCGGATGTTCTAGAGTATAAAGCAGGGTAACCAGGAGTGACTGACACAGTGATTTTACAGTTATAAGCTTTAGGATTATGGGGCAGTTCAGTAGACTATACTTCCCCTGGCTAAATAAGCTTACCTTGTAGAAATAGATTGAAGTCAATTCTTTTATGTACAAAGAAAATGTTATTTTTGGTCACAACACTGAAGTAACTGCTGTGTGTCTTGGGCTTCATCATCCTGCTAGATTACCTTTGAATTTACCATTAAAAAAATATAGTGCTGAGGTTAAGCCAGCACCATACATTACACTGAATCCCAGGGAAAAATATTGACTAATCAGTGGGTTTCAGAATACAGTCATTGCTCACAGTTAAACATTTGCACTGCAGATGCCAAATTAAGGACCTTTGGTTACTCATCTAATTACCTGTGGAGTCTAAGCCAGGCAACACATCATCAGTAACTTTAACTGCAAAGGAACAACATTCTAAATCTTGCTTAATGGTAGCTGGGCTTAATGTTTATCTACAGAAACTCTGTATTTTGTAAAAGGGAGTCTGCAAGGGCACAACACTAGGGCCAGCACCATGCCTGGCAAAGAGTAAATAAGTGCACAAAATTAAAATTAAGCCTTGCTTTCCGAAATCTCCACTCCATTTCAATGTACTTTGTTAGTTACCCTCAGCCAATTCAAACCCAGCAGGAAACACTCCAGCTGGACTGTACCTCATACATTCAACTCACCTCTCTGATGCAACACTGCTTACATGCAATGGTAACTAGTTACTGACACGTAAAGAATCAAAGGCTCCTCCCATTGGCTCAGTGAGTTTATCAAGAGCCATGCAGACTAGGGAAGTCCCAGGTTCAATCCCCTGCTTGTGCTCAGTTAGCTGATCTCGGCTGAGATGGCTCTGGAGGTCGTACAACTGGTCCTACTAAGGAAGGGGAAAAAAACAGCCAGGGTACACTTGAGACTCAAACCTTTGTAGAAGCATGTGACTATGGAGTACAGAGAGGAGCAAGGTAAACTGTGATACTTCACCATGATCAAACAGCCTACTGATACCGTTAAGGCTTACAGATGAATAAGAACCATTTGGTGGTAGATCCTGAAGGACGCCTGTTCCTTTAGAGCACAACTGATTTAGCCATCCAACATCAGATTTAACTAGACCACATGAAGCTCTAACAGGCCTCACTCTCCTCTGCCAAAACCACCCACTACTCTAGTATACTCCTGGAGTCCAAAGATAAACTATCATCTCCTTTTACCTCTCTCTCCTGCCCCACCACACTTGCCTCTAAAACCAAGAACTAATGTGTTCTTTGTCACTGAGATTGAGGCCATCCATTCAGCTGCGTCTCCTTGTCCACCAAGCCAAACCTCCCATCAAGCCTCTTCCTGCTGTAGCCCTGACTCCCCTATCTCTCTCTCTCTAGTTTCTTCCCCAAGTCCTCTCTGAGCTCATCTCATCCATAAAACCCATGTCCTGTTCCCTTGGCCCCATTCCCACTACATTGCTTGCCAGCTAAATTCCTTTCCTGGCCCCCATGCTAACTGATACTGTGAATGGTGCATTCCCCTCAGGCACTGTCTCTCTCCCTTTCAAAACTACCGTCATGCACCCTTCTTCAAAAAACCCACCATTGACCACCCTGTACTTGCAAAGTAACGACCCCAACTCCAACCTCACTTTCCTCTCAAGTCCTTAAATGTGTTGTCTCCCAAATTCGAGCCCATCACACCCACAACTCTGTTTGAGTCTCTCCAATCAGCTTTTCAATTTTTCCACAGGTCAAAAATGGTACTAAACAAATTAACAAATGACATTCTCTGTGACTCACTGCTGTGCATTATCCCTTGCTAACCTCCTCAAGCTCTCTGCAACAACAACAACAACTTGCATTTATATAGCGCCTTTAACACAGTAAAATGTCCTAAGGCGCTTCACAGGAGCAATTATCAAACAACATTTGACACCGAGCCACATAAGGAGATATTAGGGCAGATGACTAAAAGCTTGGTCAAAGAAGTAGGTTTTAAGGAGCATCTTAAAGGAGGAAAGAAAGGTAGGGAGGGAATTTCAGAGCTTAGGACCTTGGCAGCTGAAGGCACGGCCACCAATGGTGGAGCGATTGAAATCAGGGATGCACCAGAGGCCAGAATTGGAGGAATGTAGATATATCAGAGGGTTCTAGGGCAGGAGGATGTTACAGAGATAAGGAAGGGCGAGGCCATGGAGGGATTTGAAAACAAGGATGAGAATTTTAAATTCGAGGCGTTGCTTAACCGGAAGCCAATGTAGGTCAGCGAGCACAGGCATTATGGATGAACAGGACTTGGTGCGAGTTAGGACATGGACAGCAGAGTTTTGGATGAGCTCAAGTTTACGGAGGGTGGAAGATGGGAGGCCGGCCAGGAGAGCATTGGAATAGTCAAGTCCAGAGGTAACAAAGGCGTGGATGAGGATTTCAGCAGCAGATGATCTGAGGCAGGGGTGGAGTTGGGCGATGTTACGGAGGTGGAAATAGGCGATCTTAGTGATGTCACAGATACGTGGTTGGCAGTTTTCCTTTAAGTGGCCGTGCAGTGCTCCAGGGGTCCCAGGCAGCTGGTGAGGCGACTTTTAAATTGAAAAAAACACGCATGGGAGGACTTTAGAATGGGCTGCGCAGCCCGTTAAAGGGGCCGCGTGGCCCAAAAATAAATTACGGGGAACATTGGTGGTCGGAAGTTCATCTCGGGGGAAAAATATGACATCAAGGTTACAAACAGTCTGGTTCAGCTTCAGAGAGTTGCCAGGGAGAGCGACGGAGTCGGTGGTTAGGGAGCAGAGTTTGTGGTGGGGACCGAAGACAATGGGGTGGATTTTGAAGTTTCCAACCTGCCCGGAACCGGGGGGACGGTAGACCGCGGGACCCGCACGCTGTGGAGTTTTAACTGTGGTGTGCGTGTGATGTCATGGGCTGGTTCCCCGCCCGGAAGCCAGCCTGATTGACAGGCCGGCTTCCAGTTGGGCGGGAACGCCAGAGGAAAGGCCGCAACCAACAGGTAGGTGTGGGGTTCGATCGGGGGAGGGGGGGTGGTGGGGGTTCCGAGCCCGTGGGGGGGGGCGGTGGGGCAGTCCAATCTCCGACCCTGGGGGTGAGTGCCGATTTCACAGGGGGTCTGATCCCGGACCCCGGGGTGGGGGAAGGTCCAATTCCCCCCGATCCCCAGGGGAGTGTGAAGTGGTGTATGCATGGCACGGGCTGCTGGTGGTTGAGCTTGGGGGGCCGGGAGGAAGCAGTCCTGCTCCTCCCGGCCCATAAGGATTGCTCCCCGAGGCTGTGCTTGCCTCACTGCAGCTACCGGGAATCCCGAGGCCCTGGATCCGAGGCCGGCCGCAGTAAAACCTGCACAGCCGGTTAAAGCAGAGGCTTCAGCACCTCATTATCATTTTTAAAATGCCAACCCGCCTCCCGGCAGCGGGTTGGCTGTCCGCCCTCCGTCCCGCCTGAGTAAAAGTTGAAAGTGGGCGGGTTGGAGGCAGGTTGGGGTCGGGATTTAGATTTTTTAAATTTTAACATCCCCCTGCCTGCAACCCACCCGCTTTTTCAGGTTAAAATTCCCCCAATAGCTTTGGTCTTCCCAATATTTCCATGGAGGAAATTTCTGCTCATCCAGTACTAGATGTCAGATAAGTAGTCTGACAATTTAGAGACAGTAGAGGGGTCGAGAGAGGTAGTGGTGAGGTAGAGCTGGGTGTCATCAGCGTACATGTGGAAACTGACGCTGTGTTTTTGGATGATGTCGCCAAGGGGCAACATGTAGATGAGAAATAGGAGGGGCCCAAGGATAGATCCTTGGGGGACACCAGAGGTAACGGTGCAGGAGCGGGAAGAGAAGCCGTTGCAGGTGATTCTCTGGCTATAACTGGATCGATAAGAATGGAACCAGCCGAGTGCAGTCCCACCCAGCTGGATGACGGTGGAGAGGCGTTGGATCAGGATGGAGTGGTCAACAGTGTCAAAGGCTGCAGACAGGTCGAGAAGGACGAGAAGAGATAGTTTACCTTTGTCACAGCACATAGGATGTCATTTGTGACTTTGATAAGAGCCATTGCGGTACTGTGGCAAGGGCTGAAACCTGATTGGAGGGATTCAAACATGGAGTTCCGGGAAAGATCAGCACAGATTTTGGGAGGAGACAGCACGTTCAAGGACTTTGGAGAGGAAAGGGAGTTTGGAGATGGGATGGGGTTTTGCAAGGACCAAGGGGTCAAGGATTGTTTATTTCAGGAGCAGGCTGATGACAGCAGATTTGAAGGAGAGGGTGACAGTACCTGAGGAGAGAGAACCGTTAACAATATGAGTGAACATAGGGGCCAGGAAGGGAAGTTGGGCGGTCAGCAGTTTAGTGGGAATAGGGTTGAGGGAGCAGGAGGTGGGTCTCATGGATGAGATGAACTCGGAGAGGGCATGAGGAGAGATCGGAGAGAAACTGGAGAAAGATGCGAGTTCAGGGCTCGGGCAGGGGGAAACCTTAGAGGAAGTTTGATCGGTGGGCTAGTGGCAGGGAGGGAAGTGGCAGAGGCAGCTGATCGGATGGTCTCAATCTTAGTGACAAAGAAGTCCATAAGCTCCTTGCACTTGTTGTTGGCGGTGAGGGTGGAAGAGACAGGGGAGAGGGGTTTAAGAAGACAGTTTGCAGTAGAGAAAAGAAGCCGTGGGTTATCTTTGCATTCCAGGATGATCCTGAAATAGTGAGCAGTTTTGGCAGACGAGAACAGGGCCCAATAGTGCTTTATGTGGGCTAGCCAGATCTGGGGGTGTCTGCCATATCTTTTCAAGTCTGAGTCCCTTGGACTTAAAGGAGTGGAGATGAGGGCCATACCAGAGGGAACGACCAGGGTGAGAGAGAGTAATAGTTTTAATGGGGACTAGGGCATCAAAGGTGGAAGTAAGGGTGTGGTTGAGCAGTTCAGTAGCTGCAGAAATGTCGTGGTGAATGGAGGACCAAAGGCTAGACAGTTGGAATTTTGAAAATGCAGTTGTAAGTGAAATGGGAGAAATTTTTTCCAGGGACGGAGACACAAAAGAAAATAGGTTTGAGGGGGGAAGGTGGATGTGGGTGGAGAGCGATACAAGGAAGTGATCAGAGATGGCCTTATTAAGATTGACATGATGGAAGTAGCGAGGCCCCGTGAGATGGCAGGGTTGAGTGGGTAGCCGTGAATATGGGTTGGGGAGTTTACATGGAGGGAGAGATTGTTGGAGGATAGGAGGACAGTGAACTCAGAGGAGAGAGAGCATGATGAATTGAGATGGAGGTTGCAATCACCGAGGATGAGAAGTCGCTCAGTGCAGAGGCTGAGGGAGGAAAGCAGTGAAGATATCTCGGTAAGAAAAATGTCTCTCTACCAACGTTCCCCCTAAATATTTTTTGGGTGCGCATCCCCTTTAAGGGGCTGCACGTCCCATTCACAGGTTTGCGCATGTGCTAAATTTACCATTGGAAAAGCTGGTTCCTGGCTGCGCGGTTCCAATCTTATCTATCCATAGAATCTCCAGAATTGGCTTCACATCCTGCCAGTCCTCCCTTCCTGCACCATTACCTCTGGAGTCCCCCAAGGACCCTTCCTTGGGCCCCCTCACCTTCCTCATCTATATGCTGCCCCTTGGCGGCACCATCCGCAGACAAGGGTTCAGCTTCCACATGTCCACTGATAACACCCAGCTCTTCCTCTCCATGCCCTCTCTTGACCCCTCCACTGCCTCTGTGTTCTCAGACTGCTTGGCTGGCCTCTTGACTGAGCCGCAACTTCTTCCGGCTAAACGTTGTTATGGCCAAAGGCATCATATCTGGCAACTCCTGCCACAAACCCTGTACCCTTGCCACCAACTCCACCCCACTTCCTGACTACTGTCTCAGATCAACCAGACTGTTTGCAAAGTCGGTGTCCTATTTGATCCCAAACCAAACTTCCAACCCCATATCCTCCAAGATCGCCTACTTCCAACTCCTTAACATTGCCTGCCTCCTCCCCTTATCACAGCACATCTTCCGGTAACACCCTCATCCAAGCATCTATCACCTCCAGATTCAACTAATCTAATGCTCTCCTGGCTAGCTTTCCATCCCGAACCCTCCTTAAACTTTAGCTCTGTCAAAACTTTGCTGCCTGTATCTGATCCCGCAGCAAGTCCCACTCGCCCATCACTCCTGTCCTCACTGATCTACATTGGCTCCCAGCCCCCCAATGCCTCCAATTTAAAATTCACATCCTCGTGTTTAAATCCTTTCATGGCCTCGCCCCTCCCTATTTCTGGAACCTCCTCCCCAGCCCTGCAACCTCCCTACCTGCCTAAACCCTTGGCTCCTCTGACTCTGACCTCTTGTGCATCCCCCTCCCTTCACCCCACCAATGGTGTCTGTGCCTTCAGCCATGTAGGCCCTATGCTCTGGAATTCCTTCCCTTAGCCCCTTTGCCTCGCCATCTCTCTCTCTTTCTTTAAGACCTTACTTAAAACCTATTGACAAAGCGACTCCTTCTAATATGTCCTTTTGTTCATCATCCTTTTTTTTGATTACACCCGTGTGAAGTGATTTGGGGCATTTGCTCTATATTAAAGATGTTACATAAATATTTCCCCCCTCTTCCAGCAACAAGGAAAGGAAAGGACTGCAGCAAAGCGGCAAGGAATAATAAAAATAAAGATTCACATTTTTAAATAAAAATTATCCAGAATAAGGTAGTTATAACATAGATTCTTATTGAGCTACTATTGTGTATATTAAATCCGAGTATAGCTTTTAACAGTAGCTTCGGCCATCTGTCTTCATATGCTGTGTAGGTGTACAGGAAGTCTTGGGGGGCCACATATAAAATTTCAATTCATTAAGCTGTATATATCTCAAGTTGCCGATTCTGAAAGATGGATGTTTTGATTTGGAATGCATTCACCAGTAAGGCAACAGTGTTAAGAACCTCGGGCTAAAAGTTCAGGGGCTTAACGCCAGCCGTTACCGCAAAAAAAAATGTCAACGTCCCGGTAGCACTGTCGGTAAGTAGTAGCGCCCTGCAAAAAAAAAATGGTGGAATGGTGACGTCAGTCAGCGTGCAGGGCCGACTTAAAGTCACCACGGCCAACTTCGACACCAGCGCTGAGTTCAGCGCTGGGTCATAACCACGCCAGGGAAGCTCAGCATGCAAAGAGACTGACAGAGACGCTGTCAACACCTCTTAAAGGGACACACACATCTTTCAGGTCAGTTTGCATTTAAACTTTTGGACTAGATTTTTTTTGATTTTATGCAAGTAGTGGCTTGCTGAATAGATGCTGAAGTTTTTTAAGTGTGTAGGGAGTGCTGCTGGATGCTTGCAAGGCCTCAGATGGTAAAGGAAGGCCTCTGAGAAGACAGAAAATGTTCAAATACTCAACAGGTCAGGCAACATCCTTGGAGAGAGAAACAGAGTTCATGTCTTAGGTCGAGATGCTGCCTGACCTGCTGAGTATTTCCAACATTTTATGCTGTCATTTCAGATTTATAGCATCCGCTCGCAGAGGGAAGAGGAGGAAGGTGAAGAGGAGGAAGGTGAAGAGGAGGAAGGTGAAGAGGAGGAAGGTGAAGAGGAGGAAGACGAAGAGGAGGAAGCAGAAGAAAGGATGCATCCCAGACAGCCCCTTTCTGGTTGGGATATCCGGGATGGAATCATCCGCCTGCGGTCCCAGTGACCACAATCCCAATTCCCCTTTCAACATTAGTCCCACACCTTACCTTCCCTCTGTTACTGACCATCACAGCGTCCTCTTGGCCATGAAGCTGAAATAAAAGCCACCACAAAGCAAACATTTCAATCCAACTTTATACATCTATCCATTCAATATGACATCAAGAAATCAACTCATCACCCTTATGCATTCTCTTAGTGAATGTCTTGTTTGTGCCTTTGCCTATCCTACTGATGTCATGCAGTGCTACCCCAGTGGCTGCAGCATGGCTGGTGGAAGGCTGCTGACTTTCAGTGGGGGACACTGCAAATGGCCTTGCTGGTCGACCATGAGGAGCTGGTGGCTAGGAGTGTCAAATCAATCTTCTTCTTCTTCTTCTTCTTCTTCTTCTTCTTCTTCTTCTTCTTCTTCTTCTTCTTCTCCCTCTTCTTGGTCAACCACTGGTTGGGCAAGCTGCATTTCTTGGGTGTATGAAATGAGACAGGCACAAGGGTGGAGTTGTGGTTAGGGGAGGGTGGGAAAGCAAGAGGTACATGCCAGAAGGAGAACGTATGAGCATCTTGTATCCTTTCAGCCCCGCCGCTGGCCAAGGGCTCAGCCATGCCCCTGCACCGTCTCCTCGAAGGGGGTGAGGTGAGGCTAGAAATGGGAAATGTGCCTCGTGATTCGTACAGATTGTTGGTAGGTGAGTGATGGGGGCGGGAGTCGTGCATTGAGAAGTGTGTGAGGCTAGTGATGCAGTTGGTAGGAGCCGGCTTTTGAAGATGCATTCACTGACCTTGACCATTGGTCTGAGGTCATGAAGCTTCTTTGCACACTGGAGATAGGTGGTGGGGGCCTCGGTGATGTGGTCGCACATCCTTCTTTCTGGAGGGCCTCCTGGCCCCTGTGTGTAGAGGACCTCTCTTGCATTGTTGACTCCCTGCACAAAGCTGGATTGCTGCGAGCGAGACCCTGGGTGCTCCTTCCCTGGCTTGCTGAGCTATTTATGTTAGTGCTGAAGCACTTTTCCCATTTTTTGAGGTTCAGAAGGGCATTCAGCTTTTAAGTGCTGAAGAATCCAATTTGGGAATTCTTTTTAATGTTAATTTTTTATTGAAAGGTATTAAGGGCTGAAAGCTTCATTTTTTCACTTGCTTTTCATTTTTATTAGTTCTGAATGCATTGCCCCTTTAATTGTCCACAATGCCTTGCAAACTCCACAGCCTCGCTCCCAGAGGCTGTAAGAAGCTGTAACGCCAACTGTGGAACTTCGGGTCGGAGGCCTCCATTAACGCCACCAGGAGGGCGTTGCATGGTAAGTTAGTGCTGTGCTACACATCACCACCCGCAGTGCGACTTTTTCCCCGGTAGCGCTGCGGCCATTTTCAGTGGCCGTTAACTCGAGTTGCCGGTGACACTGGCATTTCTCTTGGTGTACACAAACTTTTCCCCCATCCTTTCCAAACCTTCAGGCCCACAAGATTCAAAGGAATAAGAAATATGCTGGCGCAAATAGGGCCCAGTTGCCTGGATTTTGAGGGCTAGAATGCCAGGGCTTGAGGGTCACATTTGGTTCTGGGCCACTGTTTGGACAGCGCTGCTCTCTGAATTCGCTTTTACAAAGAGTAGAGGTGAGTAATTAAGGCCAGTCGAAAACAGTTCACCACTTATTCAGGAAGAGGGGAAAATATGCCCCTTAATTTTTGTTGTACTGAATGAACAAGACTCTGGAGTGGTTTAACTTCCACTGGTAGCACATGATTTATTGTATTCACATAAGATAACACAGCCCTTAACCTGTTTACTTTAAATCAGGTAATGACGCCGTTTAGGCAACACAGAGGAATTTGATCTGCACATGTTAAGCAGTGCATTACCAGAGGATAATAAATACCTATATGGCTCTGGAACAAATGGGAGTTTATTACCACCTTATTCTTCTATAAACCACTTTTCCTGCAATACAAAAGCTGCATCAGTAAATAAAAGTATCACTCTGGGCACTTCTGTGTAAGATATACAACCACAAATGAAGGAGCAAATAAAAGGTGGCATCGCCATCTGCTTACTGCATTAATATCCTGACAGAAAGGAGATAGGATACGCGCATGAAAGATGTAGGACATTAATATTCAGTCTGGGGTCCCAAGATGCTGGAGGACATTGTATTTTTATCCATCTCATCAGATTCCTGTACCTTTACTTGTTGACTTATTAGGAGGTTATTTCTGTTGCTGTATATTATAACAATAAAGCCACATTCTGTGCGGTGGTAGCGCTGTTTTCCTTTGGGTTGCTGACATTGTCTTTAGGAAGTTCAAGCAGGAGTTCTCTTGAACTGTTTCAACTTTTGCAGATCTTTTAAAGTCTTAAAAATCAATGGTCTTGTGGAGGCAAGTACCACTAAAAGACAAGCGTAAAGCAATGTTTACTAAACTGAAGAAAATCCACGTGAGGAAAATGGTCTCAGGGCATCCTTTTTTTTTATTCGCTTATGGGATCTGGGCAGTACTGAGGGAGTGCTGCACTGCCGGAGGTGCTGTATTTCAGGTGAGACGTTAAACCGAGGCCCCATCTGCCCTCTCAGGTGGACGTAAAGGATCCCATGGCACTATTCGAAGAAGAGCAGTGGAGTTCGCCAGGAGTCCTAGCCAATATTTATCTTTCAACCTACATCACTAAAAATCAGATTATCTGGTCATTATCTCATTGCTGTTTGTGGGACATTGCTGTTTGTGGGACCTTGCTGTGCGCAGTACAACAGTGACTACTTTTCTAAAGTACTTCATTGGCTGTGTAGTGCTTTTGGACATCTTGAGGTTGTGAAAGACGTTATATCAACGTGAGTTCTTTCTTTAGCTAATTAGGAAAAGGAAGCCTGGTTGGTTCATTTTTTTCATTCTCCAACACCCCCTCGCTCCCCTAGCCTAGGGACAACTGTACTACTTCCCCAGCTAATACCAACTAGCTCAGAAGAGACGGGGCACTGAACCTGGGACTTTGCACATAGGGCGGTGCATTTATCCATTCAGCCATCTAGAGAAACGCGAGTTCTCTGTTCCAGAATTTCGAAGTGATCTACAATGGTTGGTCCAAGGACTTTCAGAAGTGTGAGAATTGGTTGTTAAAGTGACAGAGCCTGAATCTTTTCATTCCAGATTAGTAAAGGGGATGGGAGGGCGGGTCGTGGGGGGAATAGCTTTTGAGTCAGTGATTTTCTTTGTTTTACTCAGTGAGACAAGACACTTGAAGTAAAAGCAGCCGTTGACTTGCTACAAATTGGTCGGCCTAATCCAGCCATTTGCTCTGAGTCTGCAACCAATGGTGGCCTGTAAAAGCAAACAACTTAAAAAGCACCAGAGAGCTATTTCCCATTTATACTGGCCTAATTAGTTTATAATTAGACTTTAAGGAGGCATGAAGGCCAGAGCAGATTCACTCCACGAACCTTGGTTAGAACACACTTGGAGTACTGTGCACAGTTCTGGTCTCCATATTATAAAAAGGATATAGAGGCACTGGAGAAAGTGCAAAAAAGATTCACAAGGCTGATACCAGAACTGAGAGGTTATAACTATCAGGAAAGACTGAACAGGCTGGGACTCTTTTCACTAGAAAAGAGAAGGCTGAGGGGGTGACTTAATGGAGGTCTTTAAAAAGGGTTTGATAGGGTAGATATAGAGAAGATGTTTCCACTTGTGGGGGAGTCCATAACTAGGGGCAATAAATATAAGATAGTCACTGATAAATCTAATTAGGAATTCAGGACAAACATCTTTACTCAGAGAGTAATCAGAATATGGAACTTGCTGCCACAGGGAGTGGTTGGAGCGAATAGCATAGATGCATTTAAGGGGAAGCTAAATAAGTACATGAGGGAGAAAGGAATAGAAGGTTATGTTTATAGGGTGAGATGCAGTAGGGTGGGAGGAGGCTTGTGTGGAGCATAAACACCGGCATAGATCAGTTGGGCCAAATGGCCTGTTTCTGTGCTGTAATTTCTGTGTAATTATATGTAATTATTTTCAACTCTGGTCTACTTTGACCTGACAGTTCCTAAGGGCAATGATATTTAAGTCCCTCAGCATGTTACTATCAAAGGGCTAAAAACTCAGTGAGTGGATATTGGTCTAAGTGTGCAGATGTCCCAAACTTGAAGTTAGCTGTTGAATTCACATAAGCTTCTCATAATTCAGAATGAGGGCTATGTTCTGTAGTACCAGAGGAAAGATCTCTAATCAAAAAGAAAAAAAGTACTTGCATTTGTATAGTACCTTTCATTACATCAAAAGACGATAAATATTGGCCAGGACACCGGGAGAACTACCCTTTCTTCTTCGAATTGTGTATGGGTTCTTTTACATCCACTTGAGAGCACAGACGGGGCCTCGGTTTAACATCTGATCTGAAAGATGGCACCTCCAACTGAGCAGCACTCCCTCAGTACTGCACTGAACTGCCAGCCGAGATTATATGCTCCAGTCTCTGAAATGAGACTTGAACCCACAACCTTCTGACTCAAGAGGCGAGAGTGCTACCACGAAGCCTGCCACTAATTACAAGCTTCACAGTTGTGTTACTACAGGATAAATTCCTGGTGCTAATGGAATTGAATGAATTTGGTTGCAAAGGATATTTTCAGGCCATCTCTTATCTAATCCAAGACAATCTAATCTGGAACTAAAGTACCCTGTTAGTTGTGGAGGTGATGGTATATTCTTCAGGGTGAGTCAGGATCTGGCTGAGTGCCAATAGCTCATAAAGCCCAAAAAATCTAATTGTGTAGGTCTTGAAAACTATAGCAAAGATCATCACATTCTGCTGATTTGTAGAAGGAAAGAAACAGACAAACCAAACTTAACCTCAGAGCCTTGTAACTGACAGGAGTAGAACGTCTTTACCCAGAGAGTGGCAAGAACCTGGAACGTGGCTGAGGCAAACAGCAGAGACACATTTAAGGGGAAGCTGGAAAAGCACATGAGGGAGAAAGGAATAGAAGAATATGCTGATATGGTGAGATGAACAGGGGTGGGAGGAGGCTCGTGTGGAGCATAAACGAGGGCATTGCCCAGTTGGGCCGAATGGCCTGTTTCTGTGCTGTAGACTCGCTATAACTCAATGTAACTCTTCTGCTAAGTAAGATTTCTATTCTTTGCTTGACAGTAGTTACTGGATTCTATAGACTGCACAGACAGAGTAGCAGTGGCCCATTGCAAAAGAGTGACATGTATATCTCCTGTCTCTTCTACAGAGGTCATGTACACTTGTGATTTAATCCATCTATGATATCCATGTTGGAGAAATCCAGTGGTTTCAATACCATCTTCTTGTGACCACAAGTTTTAGGCTTAGTCCATCCTGAACTTCTCAAGCCAAAGATATATCATAACTACAACCACGATGTTTTACCTTTAAGCTGCATCTGCAGCCACTCCCTAAATAACAACAAAGGATTATTCAGTCAGTGGTTTTTATTCTGATCCATCAACAAAAGCTGTCAGTAATATCCATGAGCTTCCACTAGGCCACATGGACACTCGATTCCAAATAATCCATCTTTATATCAAGCTGTTACCATGACCAGACAGCTCTACTAGAAAATAGACTGAATCAAGCCATCATGCATTAAGATTAGGTACTCAATTAATGATGCTTCATAATTCTCCTGGAAACTATGGGGGTAATTTTAGCCCCTAAGAATGGATAGGTTTGGGTTGGGTGGGAAGTAGAAATTTCAAACCTGCCTCCAACCCGCCCACTTCCGGTTTTAACAGAGGTGGGTCAGGGGCAGGTGACCAATCCGCTTTCAGGAGGCGGGTCGGTCGCTGAAAGCCTTTAAGGAGGCTGCCTGCCTCCATTTTAACATGATTTTTTTATTTTTAACTAACGACGGCCGGGTTTCCCGGGGCTCAGGAAACCTGGCAGGTAAGAGGAGGCAAGAAGGGCCAGATTCATGAGGTAAGTGCCTTTACAGCAGGAGTGTTTCCCCCAGGCCCAACAAGCTAACCTCTTTATAGATCCTGTGATCGGCCAACACCCCACCCCCCCTGATTTTCGACTCCCCCCACCTCTCCCCCGAGCTCTATGATGTCCCACCACACCGACCTCCACGAACTCCATCCTGACTGCATCTGAAGAGCCCAACCTCTAGCTCCACCCCCACCCGATCTCCTCCCACCACCCCAATCCCCGCCAATCTCTCTCTCTCTCTCTCCCTCCCTTCCTCCTCTACACTCCCTGGCTGTGGCCTTGTGCCGCAGGACTTCTCGCCTGACAGGCAGCCATCCTGTCAATCAGGCTGGCTGTCGGGCGGGCGGGGAGCCTGCTGAAAAAATGTAAAGGACTTGCTGCTGCTAATATGAGCAGGACGTCCGTGAAGCCCACACTTGCGGGTTTCCCGTCTGGAACTCCTCCCCCACCCCGCCCCCCTGCTCTCTTCACAGCCCCAAGTAAATATTGGGGCCGATGGGTTACCGTAATAGATACCGAAATAGGCAGAAGAAACTGGAGTTCTAGGAGGATCGCTCTGAGGCAGCCTGGTGAGAAAGGTCTCTTAGCAAATACCGCTACAGCTTTTGTAACACCCATACTGAATACCCCAGTGTATGGACTGTTGGATTTTAAAGTAGATATTAGAAAGAACACCATTACTCAAAGGTTGATAAATGTTTGAAGTAATCTAGACAGGCATGGTTACTGCGACAAAAACATCAGGGACATTCAAAAAGCAGTTGGATGCTAAGGCTAGAAGAGTTTAGACTCAATAGGGATCAGCTTCAATGGGCTAAATGGCCTTTTTGCAACCTTGACCTTTCTTGTCGTCTTAAAGTCGGAAAGTCTGGAATCGCTTTAGACAGCCAAGAAAGAGCACACAGCTGTTCAGTCACATCGTTTCCCAGGACTATGAAGCTGCAGGGAATAAAGGTAAAAGAGAATATAAAGTGAAGTCATGTTAATGAGACCAGCTTAAAGAATGTAAGAGAGAATGGGGTAAAAATTAGGTCGCGCCCCATTTGGGGCGCAAATATCGTCTGGACGCAAATATTAGCGCCTGGCGCTAATTATCGGCACTGACTGGAAACTTCACTTTTACCGCCCCGGGAGGTGAGTGGAGCGCTAAATCAGGCGCTGCACACCTGTCTTAAGGCGCAAAGGCCAAGGAGTGAGGCGCTAACTCAGAGCGCTGGCGAAGCTCATGTAATGTCAGTCAGCAATGGAACACACACACAATGGCACGGGCCAGTTCTTAAAGGGGATGGTTAATCTTGCTTTCCATCCACATCCTGCTCATTGCAGCCTTGAATCTCGGCCTGGAGAGACTTGCACATCAAATGTGCTGGAAAGAACAATGGAGAGTACCAGGCAAAGAGCTCAGAGTGCAGCTCCCACAGTCTCTGCTAAATCGATACAAGGAATGGCAAATCAAAATGAACCTGCAAAGTGCTGCTCAGTACCCAAAACTCCTTCACACAACGTTGAATCTCTCCAGAAGTCTCTCCCTCTCTCTCTCAGAATGCGTAGTTCAAAAATGCCACGAACAATAAAAGACAGGAAGAGGCCCCCTTTAAATAGCGCCCCCCCCCAGCCCCACAGCGATTGATAACGTTCCAGTCTTCTGGTCGTTGGATGCGCCAGGCGGTAAGGCAGGGGGCGCCACTCAATTTCCGCTCCGGGGCGCCACAAGGGCGTTGCACCATGGAATGACGTCACAATCTGCGCGCGCAGGTGGTCGCAGCGGTAAGTTTTAGCGCCACCGCACAATCTCTAGTTAAGTTCCCGAGCGGCGCAAACATCGCTGCGCCCGGGCGTTAGCGGCTTTGCGCCCCATTAGCACCCTCTTAAGGCGCTAACGGGAGGCGCAACCAACTGAATTTTTACCCCAATGTGTCATGTTTGGGGAATGGCCTTCCAATTACTTCTCCCATTCCCCCATGCACAGTGTTTTCCACATGGTGGTATACCTTGATGTGCAGGTCTACACTGGGGAGGATAAATTGTGAGCTTTGCCTCTCCACGTTTCTTTGTGCAGGAGTATGACTACACCTGTCTGGCATTGATGTAGTAAGCAGTAAGCATCAGCCCTGTGCTGTTTTGCAGTTTGATCTGATGCTATTCAGAGCTGAAGCATCACTTTTGCTTTTCACATTCTTGTGCTCCCCTGCACTGCGAAACATCAGCCGTAGTCCACAGAGTGCTTGGGAATACATTTCCTTTGGGCCGACCTGAATATTTGTATGAAAGTACCTCCAGGAGCAGGGGGTGGTTTTGTCGGATCTTTTAGTTGTATACTTCTGCCTGTGCTGTCACTGCTAATCATGATAAATAAGACACAAGGAATGATCAACTGCAGAGTGCTTGAGAATGCTGAAATGCATTTTTGCTTTAAAAATGACATTTTGCATTTTATGTATTTCACAAAATTCTCTCACTAAACTTAAGCCACTTTTATATTTAACTTGAGAGCTGGCAGGCTAGTGAGGAAAAAAAGAAAAAAATGTTTGCACCTTTCTCGACCTCAGGATATCCTAAAGCGCTTTACAGCCAATGAAGTACTTTTTTTGAAGTGTAGTCACTGTTGTAATGTGGGAAACGCAGCAGCCAATTTTTGCACGGCAAGCGCCCACAAACAGCAATGTGATAATGACCAGATAATCTGTTTTAGTGCTGTGGATTGAGGGATAAATATTGCCCAGGACACCGGGGAGAACTCCCCTGCTCTTCTTCGAATAGTGCCATGGGATCTTTTATGTCCACCTGAGAGGGTAGACGGGGCCTTGGTTTAACGTCTAATCCGAAAGATGGCACCTCCGAAGGTGCAGCACTCTGAGTCTCTGAATAAAAAATTAATTCTTGGGCTGTGGGCATCACTGGCAAGGCTGGCATTTATTGCCCATCCCTAATTGCTCTGAGAAGTGGTTTGATTTTGGCTTACTGGACCACTTCGGAGTCAACCGCAATGGTGTGGCTGGGACTGATAACAGCTTTTTTATTTTCAGATTTTTTTAATTGAATTCTAATTCTCAAACTGTCATGGGTGCCGTTTGAATTTGCATCCTCTAGATTATTAGTACAGGTCACTGGATTATTAATCCAGTAACATAACCACTACGCTACCGTACACATCCACATTATTCAACCTCTGTCTGCACCACACAAGAGCATAATGAAGGTTACTGGTTTAACTGTGACCTAACAGAACAACAATCTGGGACTGTTGGCAAACCGTTGAAAGTCTGACAAATATTTTAGTTGCATCCTTGGGTTCTAATGAACCAAGCGATTGTAGAAATATTGGGAGTGAGATTGGTCTGAGCCGGTAGTGTGAAACAGGCTCATAGAGAATCGGGAGTCCATTTTACAGCACACCCGATTTTTTATTATGAAGTCAATGAAAAATTAATTTGGGCGCAGCGTACAACGGGCTGCCAGTGCGCTATGAGCCGTGCTTGGCGCCACTGGTGTAGACCAATTTCACCCTCATTATTTCTTGACTTGGCTCAGGGACCATTATGTTTTTAGAAGTTCTTTTTTACTGCTTGCCTCCTTCCTCTGAGTGAGCAGAGCTGTTGAGGAAGATTAATTCAGCTGGTCTGATAGTGTAGTGGTTATGATGCCAGCTATGGCGCTGTTCTGTTGGCTCGGAAGATAAATGCATTGCTTGGTTTCAAGGTCAATCCTTGATTTGTGCAGACTTGTTGCCCTCTCTTAACCTTCTTCTCTCAGTTAATGGTCAGTGTCACAGTCACCCCCTACCCCGCCCCCTCCCCCCCTCCCGCCCACACACACACCCCAGCCCCTTTGTGAAGGTTGTTGGGAAATTTCAGTCCATTAAATAGATTGGCCTCCAAATTCCTTCAGGATTCTGTCAGTCTCCTTCCTTAAGTCCTCTTTCTGCCACCTGCAGTGCCTCCACAATAAAACAACAGCAACAACAATGGTGTATGCGGGCCCCATGCAAACACCTTGGCTCCCGGCCGCCTCCCCACCCCCACCACCAGCCCTCCTCCCCACCACCCCCCACCACCTCCCCACCTCCCCACCTCCCCACCACCTCCCCACCACCTCCCCACCTCCCCACCACCCCCCCACCTCCCCACCACCTCCCCACCTCCCCACCACCCCCCCACCTCCCCACCACCTCCCCACATCCCCACCACCCCCACCTCCCCACCACCTCCCCACCACCTCCCCACCCCCCCCACCCCACAACCTCCTCACCACCTCCCCACCCCCCCACCACCTCCCCACCTCCCCCCCACCCCCCCACCACCTCCCCACCACCTCCCCACCTCCTCCCCCCACCTCCTCCCCACCACCTCCCCACCCCCCCACCCCCCCACCACCTCCCACCACCTCCCCCCCACCCCCCCACCACCTCCCCACCACCTCCCCACCTCCTCCCCCCCACCACCTCCCCACCTCCCCACCACCCCCCCACCACCTCCCCACCACCTCCCCACCTCCTCCCCCCCACCACCTCCCCACCTCCCCCCCACCCCCCCACCACCTCCCCACCACCTCCCCACCTCCTCCCCCCCACCACCTCCCCACCTCCCCCCACCCCCCCACCACCTCCCCACCACCTCCCCACCTCCTCCCCCCCACCACCTCCCCACCTCCCCCCCACCCCCCGCCACCTCCCCACCACCTCCCCACCACCTCCCACCTCCTCCCCCCCACCACCCTCCCCAACCCCCCACCACCTCCCCACCCCCTCCCCACCTCCTCCTCCCCACCACCTCCCCACCACCTCCCAACCTCCCACCCCCCACCACCTCCCCACCCCCTCCCCACCTCCTCCTCCCACCACCCCCCCACCACCTCCCCCATCTCCCCACCCCCCCACCACCTCCCCCACCTCCCCCACCTCCCCACCACCTCCCCACCTCCTCCCCCCCACCACCTCCCCACCACCTCCCAACCTCTCCACCCCCCACCACCTCCCCACCCCCTCCCCACCTCCTCCTCCCCACCACCCCCCCACCACCTCCCCATCTCCCCACCCCCCACCTTCCCACCCTCCCCCCACCACCCTCCACCACCTCCCCCTCCCCACCCCTCCCCACCTCCCCACCACCTCCCCACCTCCCCCACCTCCCCACACCTCCCCACCACCACCACCTCCCCCACCTGCCCCCACCTCCCCCCACCTCCCCACCACCTCCCCCACCCCCCACCTCCCCCCCACCTCCCCACCTCCCAACCCCCCCACCTCCCCACCTCCTCCCAAACCTCCTCCCCACCACCCCCCACCACCTCCCACCCTCCCCACCTCCCCACCACTCCCCACCTCCTCCTCCCCCCCCCTCCCCCCCCCCCACCTCCTCCCCACCTCCACCCCCCCACACCACCTCCCACCCCCCCACCCACCTCCCCACCTCCTCCCCCCCACCACCACCACCACCTCCCCCACCCCCCCACCTCCCCACCTCCCCACCACCTCCCACCTCCTCCCCCTCACCTCCCCACCAACCCCCCACCGCCCCCACCCTCCCCACATCCCCACCACCTCCCCCACCTCCCCACCACCTCCCCACCACCACCACCACCTCCCCCACCTCCTCCGCACCCTCCTCACCTCCCCACCACCACCACCACCACCACCTCCCCCCCACCTCCCCCCCTCCTCCCCACCTCCCCACCTCCCCCCACCTCCCCCACCTCCTCCCCACCTCCCCACCTCCCCCCCACCTCCCCCCTCCTCCCCACCTACCGCACCTCCTCCCCACCTCCTCCCCACCTGCTCCCCACCTCCCCCACCTCCTCCCCACCTCTCCCCCACCTCCCCCCCCTCCCCACCTCCTCCCCACCTCCTCCCCACCTCCTCCCCACCTCCTCCCCACCTGCCCCCCACCTGCCCCCCACCTCCTCCCCACCACCACCACCACCTCCCCCACCTCCCCACCTCCCCACCTCCTCCCCACCTCCTCCCCACCTCCTCCCCACCTCCTCCCCACCTCCTCCCCACCTCCTCCCCACCTCCTCCCCACCTCCCCCCCACCTCCCCCCCCTCCTCCCCACCTGCCCCCCACCTGCCCCCCACCTCCCCCCCTCCCACCTCCCCACCGAGGTGCTTGGGCAACCACACTCTCCCCTAGACATGCCGCCACGCCCCCCTCCCCCCCGCCACAGGTACCAGAAGGCCTGGCAGGTAGGTGGCAGAGATGTGCCCGAAGTGGCATTTGTACCCGCCTGATCCATGCAAACGAGGTTTCACACTGACCCCACAAACTTCATCTGGATCAGTGCTGGAAAGCAACTACCCGGACTGCGGCCAGAGGAATTTCAGGGCCATATTCATTATCTTAGTGGTTCTTAGCAGCAATGGAGGTGCTGCAAATTAGATTTAGTGTCCCTGCACCAGTGAAGGGGGAAAACAACGGTTCAGTGTTCTCACTTCTGATTCATGTGGATGTAGGGTAAGGACAGGATTGGACTCCATTGTGATGCCCTCTATGGTAAAATAGTCTGTTAACATTCAAGGTCCAAGCCTGCACATGAAGAATAGCCACCTAGGCAAGGGACCAGGCAAGAGTCAGCATCTTCAGTGCAAAAGGGGCAAAAAAACGTGGAAGAGATTGTAGGGGAAACGATACTAGTTTCACATCCGTCTGTCTGGTGACGAAGTACAAGAGTCAGGGCTATCTGACTCACAAATCCACTGGCAGTATTGGGCTACAGGCGAAACAGGATGGATACGTGGTGTTTGCGCAATTTAACAGATTCCACTGAAGGATCGAGGCATGTGTCGGCGGTTGGTGATAACGACTGATTCAGAATGACTGCTGGAAAAACTACGATTAGGAAGCTAGCCCCTGATTTTGAAGCCACTGCTGTGATGCCTAATGGGCCGTTTGATCAACTCAAATTGTCTAAATGTAGAGGAAAATATGTAGGGGGAGAAATTCATTATAGCCCCGTTTGGGGCACTAAAACTTCAGAAGCGTAAAAATTATCGCCAGGCGCTGATGATGAGAGGCTCCCGCGAAATTCAGTTGTAGCGCTCCAAGAGGGAAGTGGAGCGCTAAATCAAGTGCTACCACTTCCCTTAGAGCGCTGAAGGGAGTGAGCGGGGCGGTATCGGCAGAACGCTGATCAATGTTCCGTGCAGCGCTGCCGGATTCACAGGCTCCTTCCCTCCCTTAAAGGGAAGGGCCAATGCTCACAGCACTTAAAGGTAAGGCTGGGGATGGATCAGCGACAGCACCCGCGATCCGCGAGGAGCAGCCTCAAGCACTCTGAGAGAGCGCAGGGCCGATCAATAGCGGCAATGGAAAATTTAAACAAACAGCACAAAGGGCTGAGAGAATTTTTTTGGCCTACCTGACCACCAATCCCTTTAATCACCGCTCCCCAAGCGGCCGGCCGAGGTCACAACGCCCCCTGCTGCTGACGCCCGGCGAAGCTGCAGGGGGCGGAAGCGAATTTAGGATCCGGGGCGGTAACGGGTCACGATCACCGGGGCGCAGGAGATCGAGGCGGTAAGTTTTACCGCCGGCGCTAACCCCCTCCCATTGAATTGCCCAGTCAGTATGTCGTTAGCGCCCCATTATCGCCCCCCGGAGGCGATAACAGGAGGCGCAAAGGAGGCCAATTTCTAGCCTGTAATCTTCATAAGTCCATGCATTTTCTGGTTTTGATTTAAAAATAGTTTCTGGTGTATTTCTCTCACTTTTTATATCTACTATCCATTCCTCATCATCTACGCACATTGGGGGAGAAATTCAGTATCGCCCCATTTGGGGCGCAATTATCGGCCGGGCGCAAAGATTAGCGCCTGGCGCTAATTATCGCCACCGACTGCAAACTTGACTTTTATTGCCCCTGGAGGTGATTGCAGCGCTAAATCAGGCGCTTCACACCTGTCTTAAGGCGCAAAGGCCAAGGAGCGAGGCGCTACCTCAGAGCGCTGGCGAAGCTCATGTGATGTCAGTCAGCAATGGAACACACACACAATGGCACGGGCCAGTTCTTAAAGGGGATGGTTAATCTTGCTTTCCATCTACATCCTGCTCATTGCAGCCTTGAATCTCGGCCTGGAGAGACCTGCACATCAAATGTGCTGGAAAGAACAATGGAGAGTACCAGGCAAAGAGCTCAGAGTGCAGCCCCCACAGTCTCTGCTAAATCGATACAAGTAATGGCAAATCAAAATGAACCTGCAAAGTGCTGCTCAGTACCCAAAACTCCTTCACACAACGTTGAATCTCTCCAGAAGTCTCTCCCTCTCTCTCTCAGAATGCATCGTTCAAAAATGGCACCAACAATAAAAGGCAGGAAGCGGTCACCTTTAAATAGCGCTCCCCCTTTCCCTACATGACTGCAGAACGCTCCCCTCAACCTGTCGTTGCTAGCGTCAGGCGGTAAGGCAGGGGGCGCCACTCAATATCCGCTCCGGGGCGATACCGGGGCATTGCGCACTCGAGTGACGTCACGATCTGCCGGCGCAGGAGATCGTGGCGGTAGTGTTTAGCGCTGCCGCAAAATGTCTAGTTAATTTCGCGAGCGGCGCAAACTTCGCCGCGCCTGGGCGCTAGATGCTTTGCGCCCCATTAGCACCCTCTTAAGGCGCTAACGGGAGGCGCAACCAACTGAATTTTTCCCCCATTGTCTTTTGACTGCCTCTTGATTTATTACCATCCCAGGCAGTAACAACCTCCTGTGTCTTCTGAAGAACGTATAGCATCCACACTATGTCATTTGGTTTCATCAGTCTCGTCATTTCTCTTTCATTCTGCTAGTTCAAGGGCCCCCTCATTTGTCATCCTTCTTGTCCAAATATTTTTTCCGCAAATATCTGTAGTACTATAATTCAGAGATATTACAAGACTGTTGTAAATGTTTATTCCGGTTACAGTCAGGTACTTGGCCTATTTTATGACCTCACACTAACCTTTGCCGGCCTATATTCTCTTTATTCTGTAAAACAAGTTTAAATAAACCACATATTCTTGAGCAAGAACCAACCTCAATGGCTCCTCCCCCAAGCTGATAGATCTCTAGTTGAATGACTCCATTGCCCTCATATGCTGTGTACCCCATTCATACTGGTATTTAGCCATGCAGTGATTCAAGAGGGTGATCATCAACAGCTAAAGCAGGTTGCTCAGGACAGGACAGGACACTCAACTGAAACAGCCAGGTACCATAATCGGAGGATTGGTATTCTCGAAGGAGGAGATCAGATGGACAGAAGGGTCTTCTTCATCTGACCTGGTCTTGTATTGAATTTAACTGCTTAAAACTCTTTGTAAACATTATATAGGGTTACCCATTTTACTGATTCTCCTGAGAATTCATCATTGCTGAAATAGCGCGATGTATATTGTTGAAATATGCGTAGCAATTATGGCAACAGCCTCTATATAAATGCAGTTAGGTAGTCTGTTGGGTTATCTCGACTGCTTGTTGGAATTGCAAGGTACTTGTGATCTGGAGCAAAATTATGTAGAAATATGGGGCTAGAAATTGGGAACCTTAGCGCCTCCCATTAGTGCCTCCGGGGACGCTAATGAGCCGCTAACGACTTACCGCCCGGGTGCGGCGATGTTAGTGCCGCCGGCGAAATTCACCTGGCAGTTTGCGGCGCCGCTAACCACTATTGCCACGCCCGCCCGCAGCTAGAGATCGTGACGTCATCCAGCTGCGCATCGCCCCGGTAGCGCCCCGGACCAGAAATTCATTCTCGCCCCCTGCCTCAGCACCTGCTGTTAGGATCGACAGGTCGAGGAGGCAGTTTGCTGTTGGCTGAGAGCTGGAGGAGCGATATTTAAAGGCGTGAACTTGCAGTTTTGTTTTAGTCAGCAAACAATGCTGACTTGTCACTTTGACAGAAGCAGACGGGCGTTTTGACCCATTTGAGCTTTTTCTACTTGAAGGAGTTTTGCGCCTGAGAGAAATTTATCACTTTCATTTGGGTTACATTTGATAGTGCAACATTTCCAACACTTAATGGGGGCTGTACTGGCACTGGACCTCACCCTCCAGCTTCACCGTCGGAGGCAGCGGAGGCCGAGAGAAAGATTGGAAAACGTGGCCAGAGGGAGGAGGGCCAACAGGGCTCTCAACAGGAGGCCTTATCCTCCCAGGGTATTCCGGGAGCAGTTCTCCTACATTCATCTCTCAGAGGGGCAGTGCCTAAGAAGCAAGGAGGTGATCACAGAGCTTTGCCACCTCCTGCAGCCAGACCTCCAGCCTCAGATCAGGACCAGGACGGCTATCTTAGTGGCAGTGAAGGTCACAGTTGCTCTCAATTTCTACGCCAGCGGCTCCTTCCAGGCTTCAACAGGGGAAATTGCAAGCATTTCGCAGTTCACCGTCCATTGCTGCATCCGGGAGGTGACTGACACTCTGTACAGAAGGAAAAGGGAGTACATCTCATTCCCCATGACCAGGGAGCAACAGGATGAACGCTCATGTGACTTTGCAAGGATAGCGGGCTTCCCCATGGTTCAGGGCATCATTGACTGCACCCACGTGGCATTGCGAGCACCTCATCACAATGCAGAGGTGTTCCGCAACCGCAAAGGCTATCACTCTCTGAACGTTTGGTTGGTGTGCGACCACAGACAGCGCATCCTCGCCATCAATGCTCACTATCCTGGCAGCAGCCACAATGCATTCATCCTGCGACAGGCTGGTGCCCCAGCACTGTTCCACCCACCACATGAAGCTCCTGGCTGGCTGCTCGGAGAAAAGGGTTATCCACTCGCCACCTGGCTGATGACACCCCTCCGCAACCCCAACACTCCTGCTCAGCACGCATACAATGACAGCCATAGCGCCACCAGGAACCTGATCGAACCACTATCGGGGTGTTAAAGCAACGGTTCCACTGCCTTGACCGCTCTGGAGGAGCCCTGCAGTACTCCTCTGATCGAGTCTCCCTTTTCATTGTTGTGTGCTGCTGCATGCTGCACAACCTGGCCATTCTGAGGGCCCAGCCATTGTCACCAGGGATTGCAGGTCCACTTCAGGAGGAGGAGGAAGAGGGACAGGAGGAGGTGGAGGAGGAGGATGAAGAGGAGGAGCAGCACCAATGTAGGAGGGAGCCACTCAATGTTGCTTCTGCAGGGCTGTTCGTGAACGCCTCATTACACAGCGCTTCCAATAAATGGGAGAGCACATGGCATTTGCGCAGCACAACCACATCATTCCAGCCAGCTCGCAGCCCCTATCACCGGGCAAAAGTCAAGTGAGAAACATCACAAAATGTGCAACATCGAATTAAAAATGTATTATTGTGCACAACTCTCTCTTATGAAACACAACCAATAATGAGCAAACACAACAATTTATCAACAAACACAACTCTTTCTTAGCAAACTGAACTATTTGTTACCAAACTCAACAATATATTTACAAACACATCAAATTATTTACAAACACTCTCCCCCCCGCATTTGCTACTAAAGTATTCTTTACTCCCCCTTCCTCAATGATTTCCCTCCCCTTTGCAATTCCCCCCTCCCAACCCTACTGCTCCTCCGTAATGTGGCCCCAGTGGCTGCAGCAAGGCTGCTGAGTCTGGGAGCCAGAGACTGCAGATGGCCTTGCAGGACGCCCTCGACCAGCTCTGGCCCTGGAAGGCCCGGCTGCAGACTGCACCAACTCAGCATGGGCGGCAGCAGTCTGGGCTGGCTGGGTTACAGGCTGCGGCAAGTGCAATGGCAGAGTGGCAGTGGTGGGAGCAGGATTGCTGTCATCCTGGGAGAGGACAGCACCTTCCTGCTCGACCGACACACTGGCACTCCCCCGGGGCAGAACCTCAGCATCCGGTGCAATCTGCTCGAGCACAGATTGCTGGCCTGCTGCGGCACCATGAGATCCCCGGTGGACTGTGGGACGACCCAGCGAGGATGGCAGCAGTCAGCGCTTATGTGGCAACAATCTGAGACTGCATGAGAGCAGTCTGAGATTGCATGCCAGCAACCACTGACTCCATTACAGCACTAAGCCGTTGCGTTGCTTCGGCCTGTGCTGCAATAGCTGCTGCGACCTCACCCATGACACGCGGCATGAGGTCTGGGTCCCCACGGTCTCTCTGTGAGTCGACCATCCTTTGCAAACTGCCAAGGATGAGCTCAATGGTTTGCGCAGAGATGAGAGCAATGTTGGAGGCGGACTCCTCCACGCTCCTACCCAGGGGATCCATGCTCTCGGGCACCCTTACCAATGCACCCGTGAGCACGGTGTGCATGCTCATCGCTCGTCTGGTCATCGCCTCCACATCGAGGTCCTCATCCGAGACCTGTGCAGCAGAACTCATGCGCGCACTCACCCTACGGGGAGATGGCCCCCGAGCTTCCCTTTCCCCATGGCGTTGCTGCAGCCCGCTGGGTCCCGGAGCTTCACCCACATCAGACTCATGTACTAGGCTCCTCTCCAGCGACCGTGTCGCCCCATTATCGGACCTCTCGCCCTCGGGAGACACAGGCAGTGAGGCTCTGGCTTGTTCTTCCTCCTCCTCTCCCACGTCGCTGCCACTGGGAGGTTGAGGGACAGGCTGGTCATGTGGTGACTGATTATCTGAAAGCATAAAGGCACAAGAGTGGGTTTAACGTCAGGGGAGGGGGCAGGAAGGGAGCAAGGAATGGAGACAGTATACTTAGATGGAAAGTGGGAAGGGCTTGTGTTGTGAGGAGGAAGTGGTATGAGAGAAGAGGGAGAGGTGATGAACATACCATTGTTGTCCCCAAGGGGGTCGACATCTCCGACTGCCACAGCGCTCAAGCCATGGGTGGCAATGATGCTGCGCACTCACTCCTCCAACTGTGTAAGGGGGTGCAGCTCCGCCTGACCTCCTCCTGTGCATTGCTGCTCCCTCCTGTTATGAGCAAGCTTGGCCTGCAAGAAAAAGGAAAGCATGTGAGTGAGTGTGCAGCTATGTGTTTGGCAGATGTGCCTACCATAGTTGAATAGCTGTTAATGTATGCAAGGCGTGAGATGTGGATGTCACTTTTAGTAGATGGGCATAGTTGGTGGGTGAGTGTTGGGGATTTGGCGGTTTATACTGTCTCTGCACAGAGTGAGGCTGAGATAGTGGGATGTAGAGGCTTTTGAAGCATGTACTCACCCTGACCACCCGAGTGAGGTCATTGAACTTCTTGCGGCACTGGGTGGGAGTCCTGTGGACCATGCTTCTGGCCGAGATGTACTGGACCACCTCCCTCCACATCCTCCTGAACTCCTGCAGCAATGGCCTCCTGCCAGTGCCTGGGAACAGCACTGCCCGTCGGCGTTCCACGGCCATGACCAGAGCCTCCAAAGCCTGGTCACTGAACCAGCGAGCTCTCTCCTGGGCCTCTGATCAGCCATGAGATTTGTGGTTGATGGATTGCAACTCCTTGCAGACCCAGGTCAAAAGCAGCAATGATCAGAGTGAGGCTGTGCAGCATGATGGAACATTCCCTTTAAGAACTGGAAGGCGCCAGTCTGTCTGAGCACTTGTAATTGACAGCGCCGGAACTTGAGTAGCGCTCTGCGGTTGCGCCCCACTCTCCGACGTTAGCGCCCTAAGAGGAGTGTGTAGCGCTTGATTTAGCGCTCCACTTCCCTCTTGGGGTGCTAAAACTGAATTTCGCGGTCGCCGGTGCTAATTAGCGCCTGGCGCTAACGTTAGCGCCCAAGCAATGTTAGCGCCTCAAAATGGTCGATACCGAATATTTCCCCCAAAACATTTTAAGCACACTTGGTATCAGGCAATGTTTCTATCCAGCTGGTGGTAGATTCAACAATGACAATCTGCTGACCGGCACTTTGAACAGCTGAGTAGCTATATATTTTTTCAGAGAATGACGAGTTTGCATTTCATGTCTTATTTTTAACTTGGTGACACCTTTTAAAGTGTTTACTGTGCTTTTCGTCGCTAAAGAATAAAAACACCAGTTTAGCTAGTTACCACTTAAAGCCTTGCTGTCACTCTGGCTCGGGCGACACAATAGGAGAAACAGCTAGGTGTGAACTTGCAGCTATCACAACTAGGAACTTGTAATAGAGCCACCTGGTGGACTACTGATGTATATAATAATAAAGCCATGCACAGTACAGTTCTTACCGGAAGCCATGTTGTGCTGTTATATATATATGCTGTGTCTCAAGATATCACAGAATTGGCGATGAGGATGCGATTGCGGATTCCCTAGCTGAAATTTTTGTTGGAGGATAATCCTGCCAACCGATGGAGGGACTGTTAGAGGTTCTTCGTTTTGCAGAAAAACTTAAAAATCCGAGGTAAATTTCGAGCACACGTGGCTGCACTGTCGATGTTGCCAGAGTCCAGATGGCCGCGCCTATGGGAATAATAGGGCGCTTGGGTGAGTTCCATCATGACGAGACATTTTCGGGAGGGTATGTAGAGCGGCTAGAAATGTTTTTCACCACGAACAGTATCGTCAAAGTCCCCGATGATGTAAACCGTAACTGGGCGGTTTTAGAAATGAAACGGGCTATTTCTTTGACTGAAGCAGGCCCCGAGGTGTATGAAACCTTGAAAAATGTGCTTGTTCCCGCCAAGCCGAAGGACACGCCACTGAAGGAGATCCTAACCAAGTTAGAACAGCACTATAGTCCTGAGCCCTTGGAAATTGCGGAAAGTTATCGTTTTGGAACACGCGATCAATTAAATGACGAGGGTATCAGTGAGTACATTGTAGCTTTAAAAAAACTATCCATTCACTGTCATTTCAGAAACTTTCAGGACCGAGCTTTGCGTGACCGCTTTGTTTGTGGGTTGAAAAATGAGCGTATCAGAAGTAAATTGTTGACAACCCCTAACTTGACTTTTGACTCAGCTTGTCAGACAGCTATGTCGATGGATATGCTTGACTGATACTCCCGAGAGTTCCGCGCCATTTCCAGTCGTCAGACAACCGAGGTGAATCAGCTGCAGGCTAAAAGTAAAAGGCAGTTGGGCCCCAAGGCCTCAGCAACTGGCCAAGGTAACAGTGCATTGAAGTCATGCTATTGGTGCCTAGTGGATGTGGTGTATTTGGATTTCCAAAAGACATTCGATAAGGTGCCACATAAAAGGTTGTCACACAAGATATGGGCTCATGGTGTTGGGGGTAATATATTAGCATGGATACAGGATTGGTAATGGACAGAAAACAGAGAGTAGGGACAAACGGGTAATTTTCCGGTTGGCAGGCTGTAACTAGTGGGGTGCCGCAAGGATCAGTGTTGGGGCCTCAGCTATTCACAATCTATATTAATGACTTAGATGAAGGGACCGAGTGCAATGTATCCAAGTTTGCTGATGGTACAAAGCTATGCGGGAAAGTAAACTGTGAGGAGGACACCAAGGGGTAGAAATTAGGTCGCGCCCCATTTGGGGCGCAAATATCGTCCGGACGCAAATATTAGCGCCTGGCGCTAATTATCGGCACTGACGGGAAACTTCACTTTTACCGCCCCGGGAGGTGAGTGGAGCGCTAAAGCAGGCGCTGCACACCTCTCTTAAGGCGCAAAGGCCGAGCAGTGAGGCGCTAACTCGGAGCGCTGGCGAAGCTCATGTAATGTCAGTCAGCAATGGAACACACACACAATGGCACGGGCCAGTTCTTAAAGGGGATGGTTAATCTTGCTTTCCATCCACATCCTGTTCATTGCTGCCTTGAATCTCGGCCTGGAGAGACTTGCACATCAAATGTGCTGGAAAGAACAATGGAGAGCACCAGGCAAAGAGCTCAGAGTGCAGCTCCCACATTCTCTGCTAAATCGATACAAGGAATGGCAAATCACAAAGGAACCTGCAAAGTGCTGCTCAGTACCCAAAACTCCTTCACACAACGTTGAATCTCTCCAGAAGTCTCTCCCTCTCTCTCTCAGAATGCGTAGTTCAAAAATGCCACCAACAAGAAAAGACAGGAAGAGGCCCCCTTTAAATAGCGCCCCCCCCAGCCCCACAGCGATTGATAGCGTTCCAGTCTTCTGGTCGTTGGAAGCGCCAGGCGGTAAGGCAGGGGGCGCCACTCAATTTCCGCTACGGGGCGCCCCAAGGGCGTTGCACCATGGAATGACGTCACAAACTGCGCGCGCAGGTGGTCGCAGCGGTAAGTTTTAGCGCCGCCGCACAATCTCAAGTTAAGTTCTCGAGCGGCGCAAACATCGCTGCGCCCGGGCGTTAGCGGCTTTGCGCCCCATTAGCGCCCTCTTAAGGCGCTAACGGGTGGCGCAACCAAGTGAATTTTTACCCCCAAGAGCCTGCAAAGGGATATAGACAGGTTAGGTAAGTGGGCAATAAGACGGCAGACGGAGTATAATGTGGGGAAATGTGAGGTTATTCACTTTGGTAGGAAGAATAGAAAAACAGAATTTTTTTTAAATGGTGAAAAACTATTAAATGTTGGTGTTCAGAGAGATTTAGGTGTCCTTGTACAGGAAACACAGAAAGTTAGCGTGCAGGTACAGCAGGCAATTCGGAAGACAAATGGCATGTTGGCCTTTATTGGGAGGGGGTTTGAGCACAAGAGTAACGAAGTCTTACTACAATTGTACAGGGCTTTGGTGAGACCACACCTGGAGTACCGTGCACAGTTTTGATCTCCTTATCTGAGGAAGGATATACTTGCCTTGGAGGCGGTGCAACGAAGGTTCACTAGATTGATCCCTAGTATGAGAGGGTTGTCCTATGAGGAGAGATTGAGTAGATTGGGCTCTCTGGAGTTTAGAAGAATGTGATCTCATTGAAACATACAAGATTCTGAAGGGGATTGAGAGGGTAGATGCTGAGAGATTATTTCCCCTGGATGGAGTGTCTAGAACTAGGGGGCATAGTCTCAGGATAAGGGGTCGGCCAGTTAAGACTGAGATGAGGAGGAATTTCTTCACTCAGAGGGTTGTGAATCTTTGGAATTCTCTACCGCAAAGGGCTGTGGATGCTCAGTCGTTGAATATATTCAAGGCTGAGATAGATAGATTTTTGGACTCTAGTGGTATCAAGGCACATGGGATTGGGCGGGAAAGTGGAGTTGAGGTCGAAGATCAGCCATGATCTTATTGAATGGCGGACCAGGCTCGAGGGGCCGTATGACCTACTCCTGCTCCTAATTCTTATATTCTTAAAATTGAGAGCTTTAAAACAGTTTACTGTCCTCAGCATCTGCGGGAACAACATACAATTAGACTTCTACCTATTTGTTTCCTTATGAATTTCTTCATGACTTGTCCGCTCCTCAATTCTAAATGTGCAATTGAAATGTTTGAAGTTGTGACTGCAGTCTGAAAGTCGAGGGATTCAGATCTTTTTTGCTTCTTTCTTCTGCGAGAATCAACAGGAAGTTTTTGTTCAAACAAGTGTTGGCTGAACACTGCACCTCCCTGTAGCATTCCACAGGCACACGTTGTCACAATGTTTCTGATTTGTGTGAACAGTGGATGAACTCGCATTCAGCACCAGTGATTACCCTTCATTTTCCCCAATTTAGTATCAAATACCAGCTTCTCTTTGTCGTGTACTGTGATCCAAGTAAGACTGATGAATTGTAAAATGAAAAAGGCCCATTAATCAATTTTGCTGGATAGCCATGTCAGCTCTAGTTCTCGAGTCAGGCTCATTTCTCTCGAATTTACATACAGTAAATTAGACTTTTCAGGGACAAATGAAATGCCCCCCCCACAAGGATAAGTCCGCCACCAGTCAGATATTGTGAGTAGATTACTTGGCCATTACTACTGAGCTACAATAACATGTGTGTAAAATCTTCCTGGGTCCAACAGAAGTATAGAATGGAGGAACCCAATGCCCTGAATTATCTCTTCCCTAGTATTAGCTGTGACTTCATAGCAATCCAATACACATAGCACTTGACGTGAAAAGGCTTATAAATCAGTATGAATAAATATAATGGCCAAAAAATTCATCCCGGTGCGCGAGAGTACGCACTGCGTACTCTCGCGTATTCCCTCTGCAATTGCCGGTTTTCTGCATGCCCTGCGCATGCGCTGAAAACCGGCAATTGCTCTTTTGAAAAGGGGGCGGTTCCTCGGTGCATCGCGTGCGCGCTACAGGCTGCGCGCACGCTGTGCACTTCATGCTTTGGACGCGCAGGTAAGTACTGAAGATTTTAGAAATGTAAAAAGGAGGAGTAAGACCCACTTTTAACAAGGTAAGTAGTGAATTAAGTATTTTTTTGAATTTTTTTTTACAGGTATATCTTTTTTAGAGACTTTAAAGACAGGTAAGTTTATTTTTATAACTTTTTAAAAGATTTTAAATTTTTTCAAAAATTTAATTTTTTATTTAAAATGGTTAATTTATTTAACTATACTTATTTTATTAATGTGATGGTTTTTTTTTTAAATTTAATTGAGGTTTAGCTGTTATTTTGGGGGGGTGTAAGATTCATAGATTTCACAGCACGTATGTGAAACTTATGAATGGAAGATGGTGTGCTGCCATTGGCTCTAACTGAGTCACGTGATCCCACAGCTCGCACGAATTCACTACGCCGGTGGGATACGCAAGCACTGCCCGGCTGATGTCTGGAACATCAAGTTCGTGCGAGCTGGATCTGAAAAAGCACAAGCGAGGTGAGAGATCGCGGGGAAGGCTTACCCCCGCGGGAACAGAGCGAGATCAATTTCTGGGCCATTGTGTTGTGGTAGATTTAAACTGAAATGTATTGGGCACTTGGGGTGCTACAATTTGAAGGCTGAGGGTCTAAGTTAAGTTTGCCAACCCTCCCCGATTACCCTGAAATCTCCCGAATTTAAAGATTAATCCCCCAGACACTCCTGCAAGCAATCTGGGAGGAAACTTACAGGGATACTTTCTTCTCCTGGTTCGCTCCGCCAGACTCGCAACAAATAGCAGGGCCGCAGTGTGCCCAGAATGTAATGCGGCCCTGGCACATGCGCGTTCCAATAAAACCGCGCCAAGGATAGAACGGTTTCTGGAGCGCAGAGGATTGTGGGTACTGTGGCCTCTACTATTGACTGATGTATCGGACGACCAATAGCAGAAGGGTGGGGTGTGTGGAGCAGGGGTGTCATGTGATGAAGCCTCCCAGAATATGGTCTAACCGGAGTTGGCAACTCTCGATCTGATACCCTGTTCATGCTCAGAGTCAAATCCAGAGATACCAATTTCTGTTGATGAAACCAGTTCTGCAGGAGCTGGCAGCTATCAGCCCATCTGTGTCCTACCTTCACCCTCTCTTCAACTGGTTTATCTTGTTCTTTTTCACACCGATCTAAAGAGAAGCTTAAAACTGGCAAACAGGCATGTGTATTCCGAAGTGCATGTGTCAGCGGTGCAGGAATTATTTATGACTTTCACACCTCCCATGTTAGGCGTTAGAGTAGGGTTCATAGACCTAAATCCACTTTACCAGAAGCACCCGCATATACTACCTCTCCCACAGAGATCTTTTAGTGATGACACTCGAATTAAATAAGAAACACAACTAGACCCATCGTGGAGCCTTCAAGTGCCCGGTTGGCCAAACCATCAATCACCCGAAGTCCGCTGAATTCTTTAGACGTCTTCTCTTTAGACCAGGACATGTTTGTCCTCGCCGACTGCAGTAAAAAAAAAACTAGGCCTTGTGTCAGTTCTTGTATTTTTTGTGTTCTGATTCTTCATGTGGCGTTCACGTGTACATCTCAATCATTAGCTCATTCAAGCATGGCTTTTCTCCTTGTTGGTCATGATTGTATCAAAGTTCAGTGGGGTTACTTCATCATGCGTGTCAATTGTTACAGTTTAATGAGGGTCTTATCTCAAGACAGAGCTGGTCGGTAATATCTGTAATATCTATAAAAATGTTCCTCCATATTCTTTGTTCTCAACTTGCAGTGGTATAGACATCGTTAAAAGTTCTCTATTGTATTAAAGTTCTCTTTTGTATTAAAGTTCTTCTTGTTGTCAGGGATATTTGAAATAGATTTCCCTTCAGCGGGCAGCCTGCAGGCACAGCATGTCGGCCATCGTGTAGAGGGTTTTGTTTCAAAGCGTATTCAGTTGTGGAGCCCAGTAGCATCTGTACTGGTTGGAGCTCCGTATTTACTGCCATTAGAATAAATGTAAGCCACCATAAAAGATGGACTTTTGTTTATTCCAAACAGTCTAAATTCACAGTGTTTGTGGTAGCAAATCGACCTTGAATCACCCTTTTTTGCTACTTTGGGCTCTTTTTGCACTATGATCAAGCTCTAGTGACCTGCTCTCCACACACAGGCGCACATCCAAATTTAGCAAGAATGGCCAAATCTTGGGTGTGAAATGATCACTCGGGAGCTGTGTATCAGAGGTGTCACCTCGCACCAAAGAAATAAACATGGCTAAGAACTGCAATTTCCATCTGGTACATGGGCCACAGGAATGGCAAAGTGCGCTTAAAGGCTTCTTCATTCCTCTCATTCATCCACTTTTCCCCCTCTTTCTCTGTCTTCCTTTTCCTGAATTTATTTTTCCATCTTCACACTGTGGCATTTCCAAGTGTTTCCTCCTGCTTTTTGTCACTAAGAAAAATCAGAAGTAAGAAACATCCATGGAGGCATGGCTATACCAGCATTCATAACGGTAGTAATAGCCCTCCATTAAAACAGTTGGGGGGAAAAATTCAGTTGGTTGCACCTCCCGTTAGCGCCTTAAGAGGGCGCTATTGGGGCGCAAAGCATCTAGCGCCCAGGCGCGGCGAAGTTTGCGCCGCTCGTGAAATTAACTAGACATTTTGCGGCGGCGCTAAACACTACCACCACGATCTCCTGCGCCGGCAGATCGTGACGTCATTCGAGTGCGCAACGCCCCGGTATCGTCCCGGAGCAGATATTGAGTGGCGCCCCCTGCCTTACCGCCTGACGCTAGCAACAATAGGTTGAGGGGAGCGTTCTGCAGTCATGAAGGGAAAGGGGGAGCGCTATTTAAAGGTGACCGCTTCCTGCCTTTTATTGTTGGTGCCATTTTTGAACTACGCATTCTGAGAGAGAGAGAGAGAGACTTCTGGAGAGATTCAACGTTGTGTGAAGGAGTTTTGGGTACTGAGCAGCACTTTGCAGGTTCAATTTGATTTGCCATTCCTTGTATCGATTTAGAAGAGACTGTGGGGGCTGCACTCTGAGCTCTTTGCCTGGCACTCTCCATTGTTCTCTCCAGGCCGAGATTCAAGGCTGCAATGAGCAGGATGTGGATGGAAAGCAAGATTAACCATCCCCTTTAAGAACTGGCCCGTGCCATTGTGTGTGTGTTCCATTGCTGACTGACATTACATGAGCTTCGCCAGCGCTCTGAGGTAACGCCTCGCTCCTCGGCCTTTGCGCCTTAAGACAGGTGTGAAGCGTCTGATTTAGCGCTCCAATCACCTCCAGGGGCGAGAAAAGTCAAGTTTGCAGTCGGTGGCGATAATTAGCGCCAGGCGCTAATCTTTGCGCCCGGCCGATAATTGCGCCCCAAATGGGGCGATACTGAATTTCTCCCCCTTGGTCCAATAGTTTTTATAAAGCATTTTGACGACAAATGCTAGGATATCTAGTCTCCAGTAGAGAAATGCCACAACTAGCCAGGACATTCCCTGCACACAGGGGATCACAGCCTCTCAGGCGAGACTCCCACCAGATGAGGGAGAATTGATAGCCAGCACACAGCATTTCTCAAAATGATTTACTTAGCAAGCAGACCTCTCATTGAAAGCTCTGCTGTCTGTTTAGCTGATATCTCCTTTCCACAGGGAGCACAGGTTGACCCTAGCAAACACAGCACCAGTCGACCTGTGGTGTGCACTGCAGATGACTTGATTGGACACCTGTGCCTGGGTTGGCTTGGGAGGACCTGGTAGCGTGAAAGCTTCGTGCTGTGGTAACATTCACTTCTATAAGATGGGCTGTCCTGTTGGTTCCACAGGTGTCAGGGGTGCCTCAGTTGTAGCACTCTCGTCTCTGAATCACAAGATTGTGGATTCAAGTCCCACTCCAGCGACTTGAGCACTTCATTAACTTAATTGGCTGTAAAGCACTTTGGGACATCCTGAGGTCTTGAAAGGCGCTATATAAATGCAAGTCTTTCTTCCACATGCTACCCGAAGGTCATCCTGCTGTGTAGCAGCCTGTCTTGTGAAGAAGAGGCAGTGAAGACAGACCTCCTCTGAAAGGTTTAGGTACAGATGGAGGGGTCTGTAAATGTGTGTCCCAGGATATTGGCCAATAGAGACAGAACATCTCAGGTATTGTTGTGCCTGCATTTGCTGGCCCCTCATGGACTCCTTTTGCTCAGTGAAACACCTTGCACCATGGGAACCTGGTAAGGAATGTCCATGTACAGCACTTTGAACAGCGCTATTTAGAAATACTGAAAGGAAGCACTGGACGCAAAATTGAGTGGAATCTGCCAGTATAGTATCCACTTTTGGCATGTTGAGCATTATATACTGGGTAATTGGGGGAGCAGGTTATACCTTTGTAGGTTATCAATGTAACGGCAGTTGTTTGCTTCACTATAGTTCTGTGCTGGGACCAGGCTGAATGTTTTATCCTGAATCCATGGTACATATCATACAAGAAACTCATGTATAACAAAGTACACGGTTTCTCATCTTTGCTTTCAAATTCATCCATGGCCTCGTACCTCCCTATCTCTCTAACCTCTTCTAGGCCTACAACCCTCAGAGACCTCTGCGCTCCTCTGACTCTGGCCTACTGTGCACCCACGATTTACTTCACTCCACCATTGTCGGCCGTGCCTTCAGCTGCCTAGGCCCAAGCTCTAAAATTCCATCCCTGAACCTCTCCGCCTCTCTCTCCTCCTTTACGACGCTCCTTAAAATCTACTTGTTTGACCAAGCTTTTGGTCACCTGTCCTAATGTCTCCATACGTGGCTCAGTGTCAAATTTTGTTTGTTAATCGCTCCTGTGAAGCGCCTTGGGACGTTTTACATTAAATTAGCTGTATAAATGCAAGTTGTCGTTTAACCTTTTAGATACTATTAAAGGGAGACGTATTTATTTGCATTGGTACACAGGTCTACCTCTACTCATGGAATACAATCTTGCTTACGGCATTCATTGCATTTTAAATATGCTCGTAGCACAAAAAACAATCCACCAAAAAAAATGACCAATCAAAACTGCTGACACTTCACTGTTTCTAGGCACATCTCTGACCAATTCTTTCCACGTCCTCGGTCCGTTTGCTACCTTTGATCTCTCTTTGTTTCTATGTATAATGCACACTGAACTTACCTGCAATTCATTCTCAGTAACATCACGGGAGATCCACTGGTGTTATTAAAGAAGATGGCTCTTTTTAAATTTATTTGTGTCTCTTAGTCCTCCCTTGTTCCTGTGTTTTAATGCTTTGAAACCACGGGTTCAAAGGAAGACTGGGAGCGGGCAGCATGTGTCGTATCCCCAACCACAGCAATGCCGTGAAAGGCCATTCTGGTGGCACTGTGATGACCTTGTGGGTAATGCACTACCCCATGTGGTACCAAGTCCAAGACGGGGAAGGCTCCAGATTTGATCCCTGATCTGTGAATGAGGTAGGTGATCAGTCAGGGTGACAATTGGGGTGCTCTAATTGGCCCCAGCAACAGAGAGGGGAGGAGGGAAACTCAGCCAGAATGCCCGCTGCAAATCTCTATCCATTAACCCCCTGCTTGACTTTGCATATGGGTGGAAGTTGAAAGAGGGCAGAACCATGCTCAGTGATAATAGCCAAAGTGGTGAATTAGCCTGTCGGCATGTCCTGTCTAAGTTCGCACCTGAAGACTGGCCATTCGGGTGGTACCCAAGGGCGGCTGGCGCCTGTGAATCTGTACGCAGCATAGTCACACCTCCAGGAGACAAGGGGGAACCTTAGAAACTAAACTAAAACAGTGTATAGATATGCATGTGAGCTGTGCAGACTGGGTCATCTTTACTCTTGTTCTACTCTTGTTTAAATACAGATACAAATGTGATCAGATACATCCAACTGGCAGAGATGAAGCTCAGCAGATGCTCGCAGAAGGAGAAAGAAGCACTGTAAAGGGATCTGATACACCAGGATCGTGAGGGGACAGTTGGAATGCTGACTGGTGGGCGTTGTTTCGCCATCGACCTTATTCCCTGGATTGGATGCTTGCCTGCACAACACTAGCTCTGGGTCCTCAGCTGAGGAACTGCAGCGCAGCACACCGTTTGAAGTTTGGCATTCTGTGGAACCGGAAATGAATTGGTAGTAAGCCCCAGGCTGTGACGTCATTACAAGACTTTCGGCAAGCTTTGTTAGGACATTTTTAATTGCGCTGCTTGTTAAGGAAGGTAAAACATTTAAATAGTCCCATTTTTAATGACTGTTAACAAAAGATTACTGAAAAATGTGGAGTGTATCATTCTTCAGGAATGGGGAGAGAAGTGCTTTTGCAATGACATCACAACAATCCCACAAAATGGTCAACTCCAAATGTCCTGCTTGAAAATTGGGCGAGGGAGATTATCTCAAAACAATTGGTTTGATGGTTTGACAGAATCCGAAACATTTGAGCAGTCTTGTATATTTGCACTGTCATTTAACCTTTACTCGTTAAAGGTTTAGGGATGGAGGGGAAGGTTGAGAGTTGCTGCTCACTTAACTAGGTCTTGTTTAAAATAATACACATGAATTATTACATTAAGATTTAAAAAGAACTTGTACAGACAGTGAGAGAAAACAAGTATCTACTATTATTATCAATTTTGATAAACGTGCTTTAAATTAAAAAATATAACTATTACTGAAGTGGAATTAGACATGATGTGACACAGGCATTGAGCGTGCTAAGTGCAATGGCAACAGCGAAGTGGAAGAAGAGCACACAAATTGTTTGCAAAACTGAGAAGAAGTCTTGAACCCTGAGATTACACGATAGCGTACAAACACTTAATGCGCGTGTCTCAAGTTCCTCTGTCAGCTATGTTAGTAGAGACATTAAACAATTAGTAAAGAAAAGTGCATTTGGAAGCTGGAGAAATGAGAGCGAGAGAGAGAGGGAGAAAGCAAGTCCTGTATTTTGGCAAAAAAAGGAGCTGTCACAAGAAGATGGGTGTTTTAGGTCTAACCGATAAACGTTAGTTTCCATAGCGATAGAACCCATTAGCAGCTGCACAGAAAATATAGATGTGTGTTCTAACACAGTAGACCTTGAATATCTCGTGGCCTGAGGGTGTTAATATATCGACTGACTGTGAGACTTTGCGTGTTAGCCAACACTCACAATTTCATTAATAAGTTAAGGACTTTGTACTGTTGTTTTGATGATTTACTAGGAGACTGTCTCTCTCTATTCTATCAGGCACACTGCAAATTGAAAATGAAAAAATGAACCACTCATTAATGAAAGTGCAAGTGTTGGTAATGCGGCACTTGCCAATTTTCCAACAATTGGACAATGCTCTTAAAATCTATGTTGTGAACAGTGCAAACAATATTTTAATATACTGCATGCAACAGTGCAAAGAATGTGGTGTGAGTAACAGAAAATGCTGGGAATGCGCACTGAGCATCTGAAAGATAAAAAGGTAATGTTGTAGGTGGCACCCTTGACAACACCTGCTGGGTATTTCCAGCATTTTCTCTTTTAATTTCAAATTTCCAGCATTTGCAAATTTTCTTTTCGTCGGTACAATGAATGTGTGTTATTAAAGAGAAATACCGGAGCAAAAGAATTGCAGCATTTATACTTCATACAATACATTGCTCTATTAAAGTAGATGGTGTATCTGGTTGACCAGTCACTTTGTAATCCCAGTATTGGTCATTTTGAGGTTTGACTGTGCAATAATTACTAGGGGTGAGGCGGGGGGTGGGTTGGGGTTACAGTGCGGAATGGGTACATTTCAGACAACATATACACAGCTAAATAGGACAATATTCTGAGATGATCCCCAAGACCTTCAGCAATCGAATCAGGAGCTAAAGTATCTTCATATGATGAAGGGGCAATTGCTTCATCTTTAGATACCAGTTTGAAGATGAAGAACAAAACGGTCTTCGAAAATAGTCCATAAAATTTTACATTTAAAGTGTTTAAAGCACTCATCCCTTCCCGCCCTCCCCCACAATTATTAAGTATCCTGATTTTTTCCCCCAATTGTTTTCACAGTTAAAGAGGGAGTCTCAGTACCAGCTTTAAAAAAAGGCTTACATTTATATAATGCCTCATCATAGCTCTTAAATGTCTCGATGCACTTCACGCAATGACATAATTATAATCATATTTATGCAGGCAAACATGGCAACCATTTTGCACACAGCAAGATCCCACAAACAGCAATTAGAAGAATGACAAGTTAATCTGTTTTTTTTTATAGTGATGGTTGAGAGAGGAATGTTTACCAGGAGGACACCCTGCTCTTCTTCATCCAACTGAATCACTGGAACAGACAGATAGGGCCTCGGTTTAAAGTCTCATCTGAAGGGCGTACCTCTAACAATACAGCACTCCCTCAGTACTGCACTAGAGTTTCCATCTAGATTGTGTGCTCAAGTCAGGGAGTAATCCTTGAGCCCACATCCACCTGAAAAAGAGACAAGAATGCCAAGGCAACACCTTCCCCAGTATACGTAAAAAAAAGTATAATTTTGAGCATTCTCCTTTTTTTTCTATTTGTTCGTTTATATATATTGCTGTTTAAACAGATACAGATGACATTATTGAGGGAACTTTTTTTTTATTCGTTCATGGGATGTGGGTGTCGCTGGCAAGGCCAGCATTTATTGCCCATCCCTAATTGACCTTGAGAAGGTGGTGGTGAGCCGCCTTCTTGAACCGCTGCAGTCCGTGTGGTGAAGGTACTCCCACAGTGCTGTTAGGGAGGGAGTTCCAGGATTTTGACCCAGTGATGATGAAGGATCGCCAATATACTTCCAAGTCAGGATGGTGTGTGACATGGAGGGGAACTTGGAGGTGGTGGTGTTCCCATGCGCCTGCTGCCCTTGTCCTTCTAGGTGGAAGAGGTCGCGGGTTTGGGAGGTGCTGCCGAAGAAGCCTTGGCGAGTTGCTGCAGTGCATCTTATAGATGGTACACACTGCAGCCATGGTACGCCGGTGGTGGAGGGAGTGAATGTTTAAGGTGGTGGATGGAGTGCCAATCAAGCAGGCTGCTTTGTCCTGGATGGTGTCGAGCTTCTTGAGTGTTGTTGGAGCTGCACTCATCCAGGCAAGTGGAGAGTATTCCATCACACTCCTGACTTGTGCCTGACTTGTAGAAATTAATGAAGCCAACAAACTGTGAGGGAGTCAAATTAACATCAACAGAGATAGTCATTAAGCTGGGAGCGTTCCAGCATTCCTGTAAGTTCAGCTGCGGGTATGTTGGTTCAGCTTCCTCCGCTGTCAGACTTGATAGCACTTCTGTAAAATAACCACTAACATCCGAAGAAAGCTCAAACATGCATTAGCTAAATCTGAATGACATAACATGGTCACTGATGATAAGGTTTGCTCTTTAACAATGAAACAGGCCACGTGTCCAGTTATTGAGTAGAATAGATAAAAGTACAAAACGTTATTTTTTCCCATTTGAGAAAGTTAAAAGATAACTTGACAGAATTGTAAAGTTTGTCAAAGGGGTCATCCATGTCCTGAGTCAAATAACTTGCTCTGACCTGCTCTGAGGACAGAAGACTTCTGTACGAGTCTGCTGGTGGGTGTTGGTGTCCAATGTGGGTGTTGAGACAACTTGCACTTTAATTTCTTCGCTATGCTGAAGCCCCACTGTTACCTGTGAGTGACAGACCAGAACTTTCCCTGTCTTTCTTTTTTAATAGTTTTCTGTTTTGTGTCAATTTAAAAGAAAAAAATTCAAAGCACTTAATGCTGACTCAAGGAGAGGTGACAAAACCAAAGTGCACAGAAGTGTGGGACAGGTAGGGTCAGAGGCGGAGAAGATGATCACTGCACCACATTTATGATTGATTTATTAGATCCAAAAAAAAGGAAAGAAAGACTTACATTTATATAGCGCCTTTCATGACCACCGGACGTCCCAAAGTGCTTTACAGCCAATGAAGTACTTTTGAAGTGTAGTCACTGTTGTAAGGCAGGAAATCAAAGCTGGAAAGTTGAAGAAAGGTCACAAGGGCGCTTTTAACATTATAGTAATCAGCTTCTGGGAGCGACAGAGAGTGAGCGAGAAAGAAAAAGAGACAGATAGAGAAAGGGAAATAGAAAGAGAGAGAAGCTGACTAAAATGATCTCCCTGCATCATTGTGATTGTGACCCGAGCACAGAGAACAGAATTCCAACAGATCACAGCACCGATGAATAAGTGGGTCTCTGCTGCTGCTGGAGCAGGATAGGTTGGGTGATTTATACTTGGTATTACGTCGACTCCACGCGACCTGTGTCAGGAGTCCACAGCGTTGCAATTATATAAAAGCGCTTTTATATATTTGGACCACAGCCTTAAAGAGGGAACTTAGTGGTCTCATGGTCCAATCCCAGCTCATGAAGGCCACAGAGCAACCATTTCAAAATGGAAAACTCCTATCTTTAAAATCCCATTTCGACTGAGTTGAGCTAATCTGGCTCTCCTTTTTTGATTTAGAAGCCTTGAAATGCAGATTGGCGACCGCTTGAATCTGTAAGCAAGAGGCAGTGCCTCTCAGTTTAATAAGACATGCTGTTTTACTGGGTCAGGTTGAGGAGGACACTGCTTTCTCATTAAGGTGCCATCAATAATTATTTCACACAAGTATCATCACATGCTAGAGGTGTGTTGGCATCACCTTCTGTCATGTTTTACTGTAAAAATCCTCAATTAGCAAGTTCTTGAGAAACAACTGGGTATTACGGAACAATCAGATGCAGTGATCAATCTGCCATCACTGTAATGTAGAATTGATAGCTCGTTTGTTTGTTTTTCTAAGCCTTCGTTGAGCTCATTTCAATTTTGTGCAATAAATAACTTGATTAAATTTTTTTTAACTACATTCTTTAAGGAGCTTCTCTGTTGCTAAGTTTGCTGACCAGTGTGGTTCTGAGCCGTACAGAACGGGAAGGCTTAGAACCACACTCACCAGTCGGTGCTGAGTTAGCCAATTTCTACCAGAGTGGCAGCTGGGACACTCTAAGATCGGTGGAAACAAGAGGGGAAATATAAATGAGATGCCTGCCACTTGTCACTATCCAGTGACTTCTGCTAGAAAGTACACATGTGCGGATGTTGTGTGAGAACAGGATCAGTCTCAGCTGTAATACACACAGCAGTAAAAATAACCTTCTGGCATTCACTGGATAACCATTAGGAGAAGACATCATGACCAATTATCCCCTTTCTAACTCCAGGCACTCAAACCAATTGCAGCATCCAACTGCTGATATCAATAAACTCAACACAGACAGGGATTGGACCCGCAGGCCTCCTGGTCTCTCTGACTCAGCTAATCACTGGATGAACTCAGTCATCAGGAGAGCAAAAAAATAATAAGATTTTAATGAACATTTGATTTTCCAAGTTTGAAAATGAACACTAGTTCGGCCCCAGCTGGAGTATTGGACTCAATTTTCACCGGCCCGTGGAGGCGGGTTTGGAGGCGGGAGTGGTGTGAAAATAGACCTGTGCTGGGACCCGCCTCCCCGAGGCGGGAAGGGGATTAGTGCCAATAAACTGCCTGTTAACAGGTAGTTAACAGGCAGTTTTTTGCCTAATCCCTATTTTTAGCCCTGAAGTGTGGGCTTCCCAACAGGTCCGAACCACGCCGATTTAGCAAGGCGGACCGTCGGTCTGGAGGGCTTGGAGGGGTCGAGATGTCCGGTGTGCAGGTGAGTGATGGGTGCATGAGTGCAGAGGTAAGTGTGTTTGGTGTGTGTAAAGTGTTTTAAGAACTTTTACTTACCTTAACTTTGTCCTGCAGGCTAGCTTCCTTAAGGTGTCGGGAGTCCCTCACATCCACGGCACAGAAAGCAGAATGGCCGCGGAGCTGTCAAAAGCTGCAGTTCTGCTTTCTGTGCTGGATTGATTTCTAACTGAGTCTAAGTACAAGGACTCAAGTTAGAAATCATATTGTCAGTGTTTGACGGCTTCACAGAACTGTCAAACGCTGAAATTTCATCTGTCAAAAGCTCTTGACAGATGAAATTTCAATGGCTGACGTCACCTGTATCCAAGGGACCCTTGATTGGCCTGCTAAGCCCGCTGGGCGGGCTTAACAAGGTCAATCAAGGGAAAATACAGTGGGTTGGCCACAAGTCAATGGAGGCGGGACTACAACCCAAAAAGTGGGAGTCCCGCCTCCATCACATCCCCATTGACAAAATCGAGCCCATTGTGTCCAATTCTGGGCACCACACTTTAGGAAGGACGTGAAGGCTTTGGAGAGGGTACAGAAGAGATTTACTAGAGTGGTTCCAGGGATGAGGGAATACAGTTACGTGGATAAACTACAGAAGCAGGGGTTGTTCTCCTTGGAGCAGGGAAGGCTAAGAGAAGATTTGATAGAGGTGTTTAAAATCATGAAGGATTTAGATAGAGTAAATAAAGTAGAAACTGTTTTCAATGGCTGAAGGGGCGATAACTAGAGGGCACAGATTAAAGGTGATGGGCAAAAGAACCAGCGGCGACATGAGGAAAAACTTTTTTACGCAATGAGTGGTTAGGATTTGGAATGCACTGCCTGATAGGGTGATGGGTACAGGTTCAATAGTAGCCTTCAAAAGGGAGTTGGAAAAATACTCGAAGGAGAAAAAATTGCAGGGATATGGGAAAAGAGCGGGTGAGTGGGACTAACTGGATTACTCTTCGAAAGAACCAACGCAGACTTGATGGGCCGAATGGCCTCCTTCTGTGCTGTACTATTCTATGATTCTAGGGGGGCGATTTTGCCAGCCCTGGGGAGGCGGGTATGGAGGCAGGACTGCCGGGAAAATGGCAGAATCTGGGGGCGGGTACCCACCCGGAAAATGGCAGAATCTGGGGGCGGGTACCCACCCTGCCCCCAACCTGCCTCCGTGCCTTCTTCCCAGGAAGTGGGTACCCGACCCGCGCTGGGAACCACCTCCTCGAGGCGGGAAGGGGATTAGTGCCAATTAACTGCCTGTTAACAGGTAGTTAACAGGCAGTTTTTTGGATAATCCCTATTTTGCCACCTAAAGTGTGGGCTTCCCGACGGCTCCGAACCTCGCCAGGGTCAGCGAGGCGAGCCGTGGGTCTGCGAGGGTCGGAGGGGCCGAGATGTCCGGTGTGCAGATGAGTGATGGGTGCATGTGTGCAGAGGTAAGTGTGTGAGGTGAGTGTTGAGTGTTTTAAAAGCTTTACTTACCTTTGCTTCTTCCTCCAGGCTTCAACCCTTCAGGTCTCGGGAGTCCCTCAGCTCACCAGCAGAGAAAGCTGAATGGCCGTTGCATTCTCAAATGCATCAGCCTTCTGCTTTCTGCTCAGGAAGGCTTTCTAATAGAGTCTTGAGTAAAGACTCAACTTAGAAGACAGATTGTCAGTGCTTGACAGCTTCACAGAGCTGTCAAACAATGACATTTCATCTGTCAAAAGCTCTTGACAGAAGAAACGTCACTCGCTGACGTCACCAGTAACCGGCTTTCCCTTAATTGGCCTGCTAAACCCGCTGGGCGGGCTTAACAAGGTCAATCAAGGCAAAATAGCATGGGTTGGCCGGACGTCGATGGAGGCGGGACTAAAACCCGACAAGCAGCAGTCCCGCCTCCATCACGTCCCCATTGGCAAAATCACCCCCTTTGATTCTATGAACTGAATCAGTTCCACAAAGTCGCATTGACTGCAGCAGTGCAGGGGCTGCTGTTTGTCCTTTGCAGTGACTTTCAATCAGACAGGTGCTCCAATTAGTGGCCACGCTGTAGATACAGGTCCTTAAGCCAGGGTGGCTCGGAATTGAATGGTGATACTAATTATGGATCATAGCTTTACTAGGCAATGAGATAAATGAAATCAAATGTACAGCTTTTGTTTGTTCTGAAAAGTTGCATTGTCACTTGAGCGTGCTTCTGGGTCTGATTAGTGCCTGGAACAGGCTGATTTTTAGAGCTCTTCTGCTACGCCCTATTGGCTTTATTCACGCTGCTGCAGCCACAACATGCGCTGCCGAACAATGCTTTATTATTGTATCTTAAAAGGCAGGGGGGAGATCAGTTTTGGCATGTGATTGGTGAAGTACATGTTGAAGTCACTTTACGGCCGCTGGTCTCACCACAACAGCCTCGGCTTTTCTGAAGTACTTCATGAATCTTTCCCATTTAGGGTATTAGAAAGGTGGCCCCCGAGTTAGGTGAGGTCGGCCTCAACCCAGGACTTAGTGGGCATGAGCAGACCTTGCAAACCTGTGCCATATTTAACAGAGATTGGCACTAAATTGGTCGTCTTTCTGCAAGATGTTAAAGATGGCTGATGTTCTCACAAACATTGTCTTATTAGTGGGATATTAGTGTGTAAAACTATTTGATAAAATGCTTTGGCTGAGCACAACTAACTTCCAATAATTCGTGAGCAGGAATATTTTAGGCAGTTTGCAGCAATAATAGATGTTTTTATGCATTTAACGATAACAGTGGTTTTCAAACTTTAAATGTATGGGGGGAACCCACTGAAAATACTGAGCCCCCCAGAGACCTGAGTTATAACCTCAAGAAAAGCAGTGCTTGCAATTACAGAAAACAATTATTATGATACAGCAACAGTATTAACATGTTAGTAAGTCAGCAGATACTGATAAAATTAGAGTAGAGAATTGTTGGGACACTGCTTGGGGCATGAAGTAGGCCCAGCTCCAGATATCAGAAATCTGATGACCTCATCTACTCCAGTGAGCCGCTCACAAACCCATTGGTGTCTCCAGACCCGAGTTCGACATCTTTAATGCTGCAAACACCCACAAAGAGTCTAAGGGGGAAAAATTTGGTTGCTTTGCGCCTCCCGCTAGTGCCCCGAGGCGCTGCACCTCCGGCGATGACGTCATCGCCGTGCGCAGCATCCTGCTCGCGTCCCAGCCGTCAACTTGGCTCGCGCCCCCTGAACTACCGCCGGACGCTATGTCTGACAGGGTCAGGGTGCCGTTTTTGCGGCCGGGGTGGCGCAAATTAAAGGGCAGGTGCCGGGCGGCCATTTTTTTGGGGCCCGCCTGCCAGCACCTGCCCCCTCGCGCCTCCTCCTGCGGGGTGCCGGCCGCGATCAGTCAGCCCGGTACTCCTCTTGAGTGCCGGGCTTTTTTGCCGACGCCCCGCTCCCCAGTGGTCCAGCAGGGCCCTGGTGCGCGCAGCGCTAGGCCCCTCCCCTTTAATCAGGGGAGGGAGGCCTGTAATACCGCGGCACTACATGACGACACGCGTGGCGCTGTTGCAGGTAGCGCTGCGATATTGAATGGTAGCGCCCCAGGAAGGAGGGGGAGCCCTTCCAGTAGTGCCCCGCCTCTTGCTTGGGGTGCTACCATTCAATTTTGGGCGGGGGGGGGGGGCGCCCTGGCGAAGTTAGCGCCCCAAAGGGGGCACGAGCCAATTTTCCCCCTTAAGTTTGATGATTACGGTCTCATTTATATTTTTGAAGGAAGCTAAACTTGGTTCCCAAATCCTTAGCTTGTTTTTACTGGCAGGAGTAGGACATGTTTTGAGAATGCTTGCAAGGAATGAATATGCGCTTCCCAGCTTTTTCAGCTCTGATTTGAGGAGAAGCTAAATGGAGTTGCACAAGCAGGGTTATGGGAGCTCCTGCCTGTGGTTGCACAGCAATTAACTATCAGGCTCCCTTTGATTTTGCAAATATGGCACTGTCCTCGAGTGTTTGGATAAGCAGCGTTGCACGGTATATAATGCATGATAGGATCTGAGGAGTTCTTCTGTTTTCAGTGTTGATCTAATGAGGGAAACGACTGCTCAAAGAACCCAGCCCTGCAGGCATCAAAGCTGCAGTGCGTAGTGAGCTTTTTCCACTGACAACTGGCCACCATGGGGGAAAACAGTACTCAGAAAGGCAATGCATCCCCAGACTACCCAAATACTGACCTTTCAGAATTTTCACAAGGGAGCCTCACATTATATGGAAATATTAGGGCTCTGAACTGGACTCTCAACGTAATTATAAAGAACTACGCTGACGACAGGAAAAACTTAGCGATAATGGTTATTCCTCAATGCACTTAGAACCCATCTTGCGCCATATTAATATTTGTAGACAGCATAAAGTGTTTGCACGAGTGTAATATTATCAATGTGGTCACCTGAGTGAAAGTCAAGCATCAATTCAGTCTTTCTGAATGCACAGGCAGAAGGTCAAAGCAGCAGTTGGTACAGTGCATGCAGCATTGTGATTGGGTAGAGACAGTTGCCACCTGGTTATTCTTGGTCCACTGTAATTAAAATTACAACACCTCGATTTTAAAATTCTCATCCTTGTTTTCAAATCCCTCCATGGCCTCGCCCCTCCCTATCTGTGTAATCTTCTGCAGCCCCACAACCCTCCGAAATATCTGCGCTCCTCTAATTCTGGCCTCTTGAGCATCCCTGATTATAATCGCTCCACCATTGGTGGCCGCGCCTTCAGCTGCCCAGGCCCGAAGCTCTGGAACTCCCTCCCTAAACCTCTCTGCCTCGCTACCTCTCTTTCCTCCTTTAAGACGCTCCTTAAAACCTTTCTTATTTGACCAAGCTTTTGGTCATCTCCCCATATATCTCCTTATGTGGCTTGGTGTCAAATTTTGTTTTATAACGCTCCTGTGAAGCGCCTTGGGACCTTTTACTACGTTAAAGGTGCTATATCAATACAAGTTGTTGTTGTTGTTATATTACTCTCTCATCTCTTACATCAATCACGCACAAATTGACAATGAGAAATGGGATTCACTTGCCAAAGAAGCTTTTAGAACTCGCAGTAGTCTGGAGTGCCAGTTGTATGTCTTACTAATAATTAACTAGCTTGTCATCTGTTATCATGTAATATGGTGTTAACCCAAGCTGCAGAGTACCTTGCATCCTTGAAGTATGAGCTGGCTTCTCCGCACAGCTCAGTGGGTAAATCTACAGATGAGGCATACAAAGCTGGGGGTCTCACATTCCATCCATGGTTCATGTTGACCAGCTCATCTCAGTTTGTAACTGGTAGTGGGCTGGAAAGCCACTCCTCATAATTATCCATTGACCCTTTAAGGACTTGCACGTGCACTTTCCATCAAGATAGGAATGGGCTCAGCTAGATCTCAAAGATCAAATAGCCTCTCATTGTCTAGGCTCCTGTATAAAAAGAATAGCCATTTGAGCAAGAAATCGGTGAGGTATCAGTGTCTTTGAACCCTTACCTGAGCATGAGCGAGTGCCTTCATGAGAGGAGAGGAGAAATTTTGAGGCAGAAAGAAAGTTTTAAATAATGGCATGTTTGTTGTTTCAGTACAAGGTCAGTAGATATTTTTTTGTAATCATCAAGGTGATGTATGTCAGTGGCTGGGAGTAGAACACTTTGTAATTCAAGCTTCCGTTACTCTGCTCCAACACAGCATCTCAGCTCCAGACTCAGAAAAGCGCACCCTAGTGGTGTTGCATTTTTCCCATACCAGCCATCCTGTTGCCTTTAAATTTGCCAAATTAGGACCAGTTTTGTGCCGTTAGCCCATCGTCACCAAGAACTGCATTGACCCTGACAAACCTGTGGCCAGCAGACAGAAAAAACTCAGTCTGGGTTGGATTTGAACCCGGGTCCCAAAGCTGTCAGGCAGGCAGCAAACCCACTGCGCCACCAGTTCCCCTACAGAGTGGGTTTTCTTTTTAACAAATTGTTCACTGCGGAAGAACATCAATTTTAAGATGACACTAATCGGTAGAAATGCTGCATAGACCAAACACAGATGGTAAAACAAAGCATACATTCAGTACAAATGTAGCATGTACCCATTAGTCAGTGAAGGAAAGAAGAAAAAAAAGAGAGGAAAAAAAAAGTGTTGAGACCAATTTTTGCCATAATGCAAGAGATTAATCGAATTAGAAGCACTCAACTCTCTCTCTGTCTCTCTCTCTTGCATCAGCATTTTGTTACCATTTGCCAATAATCTCATTTGGTCTTAGGGCGAGCAAGCACATTTTTTATAAAATAAAGGGGAAATGGTTATGTTGAGTCAGTACATTTTTATGCATCTTCACATTAGCTACAGTTAGCAGTTGGGCGTTGAATTTATTCAGCCTAAGACCTTGTGCTCTGTTTTTTCAATCTCTCTCTCTCTCCATCACTGTTTATTCATGTCACACATGACAGGATTTTGTGTCATGATATAACGATATCAACAAATGAACACATCTGCTTTCCTCGGTATATCACGCATTGTGTCTGTCTCTGGAAGCACCTGACATGGTGACAAAAACAGGAGATTCAACCAGATTTATCCAGGATTGTGGGAAAAAAAACAAAAGCTAAAGAAGGTTCAGAAAAAAACGAAGTGAACATTTGAAAGTATAATCACATAGAACTTTTCACATTTTAAATCAGATTACCTATCCTGACTTGCTCGGTAGAAGAAAAAGCACTTCGCCCTCAGTGACTTAACCTCTCCCAAAGAGTCAAAGGAAAGCATGATGTCTCCCCATCCATGATCCAAACAAAACCAGAAATCATGGTTAACCCCGAGACCTAAGACTTTACTTCAAATCGTGAGGCTGTAGGGATCAGTACTAAATTGAATTAGTTTCTTTCCAAGGATATTTTATGTTTCTGCCTGATTAATACATTTAGCCACACTCTCAAATCATCAGCTGGGCAGGCTGGTGATGTGGAATATGGAAGCAGTTAAACATTCAAGCTATGCAGGTGTTTAGAGATGATCAAAACAAAAAAATGCACCCATCTGAGATAAATCAAGCTGAAACAACAAATGTAAAACACGATCTGGTTTCCTACGAGAGAAATACAAAACACGGCATGGATTCCAGCAAGGAGAGACAAAACATGGCATGCTATACTCACAAGGGACATGAAAAATACATGGGGGGGTGATTTTCCCAGCTCTGAGGAGGCGGGTTTGGAGGCGGGACAGGTGGGAAAATCGCAAAAACTGAGTGCGGGTTCGGAACCCGCCTTCAACCTGCCTCCGCGCAATTTTGCCGGAGGCGTTTTTGATGGGTGCGTTTCGGTCCCACCTCCAGCAGTCCAGAGAGGTAGTTAAGACCCTTAAATGGTTGAGGGTCACTGTAATCCTATTTTGAGAGGCCCTTGTTATTTTGCCACATTTTCAGCGTGTTCCATGACCCTCCTAAACCACGCCAGCTGATCCTGGCGGGTTGACAAGTGGGTGGCCTCCTCACAGCTGCAGCTCCACCATTAAAATGGAGCTTTCATCAGGGATCAGTTGCAGGTGGCAGAACTTTGCTTCAAAAGGTCTTTCAGCACTTTTAGCAGGCCTACCGAAGTCAGAGGTGCTGCAGCTTCTATCTCTCAACTGTGGGACCTCCTTGGAAGACTCTCTCCCCGCTTGGACTGAGCGCTTCCCCAACGGAGGTATCTGCCAGCAGCACGGGAACCATTTATTTCCTTTCACCATGGACCTCAGATTCGGATGAGGAGCAGCCACGGCAGCAGCAGAACAAGGCAGCTCAGCAGCAACAGCAGCAGGAGCCCCAACCTCCTGCTCACCCACCTGATGCTGCACAGGGCAGAAGGCGCCAGCGCATGGAAGCACATTGCCGCAGGAGATACCCGCCTCTCAGGGTTTACAGACAGAGGATGAGCTACCTCAACATGAGTGAGCAGTAGTGCCAAAGGAGGCTGAGACTTTCGCGAGAGGTTGTCCGAGACATCTGTGCACTGCTGTACCAACACCTGGTGCCCAGAGGAGCAGGTGGACACCCCTTACCAGTGGCTGTCAAAGTCACCACCGCACTCAACTTTTTTGCCTCAGGCTCCTTCCAGGGATCATCAGCAGACATCAGCAGCATCTCCCAGTCGGCTGCCCACAGTTGCATCACGCAGGTTACCGATGCCCTTTTCGCTAAGGTGCACAATTACATCCACTTCTCAAGGGATCAAGCAAGTGTCACCACACGTTCAGTTGGCTTTGCAAATATGGCAGGCTTGCCAATGGTGCAGGGCATCATAGACTGCACACATGTGGCCCTTAGGGCACCCCATCACAACCCAGCTATCTTTGTCAACCGCAAGGGCTTCCACTCCCTCAATGTACAGCTGGTGTGTAACCACAAGAAGGAATTTTTGCATGTTTGCGCCAAGTTCTGTGGTAGTTGTCATGACTCTTTCATCCTGCGGAACTCTAGTGTTCCTCCGCTTTTCAATCTGCCAAACCAACTTAACGGATGGCTCCTTGGTGAAAAGGGCTAACCCCTGAAGAAGTGGCTTATGACGCTGATCAGGAGGCCAGCTAACGAGGCTGAGGAGCGCTACAATGCCAGCCACACTTCGACCAGGTCCATCATCGAGCAAACCATTGGCTTGTTGAAGATGCGCTTCCGATGCCTTGACAGATCAGGTGGAGCCCTGCAGTATTCAGCAGCCAGGGTCTCCAGAATGGTTGTGGTCTGCTGTGCACTGCACAACATGGCACAGCACCGTGGCTTGCAGCTTCCTGATGAGCAAGTGGCTCAGTTCATAGCCTCCTCAGATGAGGATGAGGAGGAGGAGGAGGAGGAGGAGGAGGCTGAGGAGGAGGAAAAACAGGAGGAGGAGGAGGAGGACCGAGCGCCAGTCTATCGACCAGCAGCAGCGGCAGCACGCAAGCACATGGCTGCCTGTGATGCAAGGGATGCACTCATCCTGGCCAGATTTGCATAGGTTGCCCATGTTGGCACATGTCCTTGGCTCCATCTTAAGACATGATAGACAATGGCCATGACTCTCTGGCCTTCTTTCACTCTGGCCACCAACCTGACAACACAAGTGTCGCGGAGCCCGCAATGTGGAGCTGCCTAAGGCGAAATAACAGATGCCATTACGCCAACATTTTGCCATCAAATCATTTTAATGCTTTTCAACAGGGATGGCATTTCATCAATACACAGAAACATTCACCCAATCTGCACACATATCTGGAGGTTATATCCCTTGCCAGCTGGACCCACACAGCCTTGGTTTCTTTGGGAGGCCTCTTCCTCCCAGATGAGGGGACGAGCACCTCCCTGCTGGCTCTCACCCCCTCAACCAACATTTGCAGCGCCTCATCCGAGAACCTCGGGGAGGCCCTTGCCTTGGAATTGGACATAGTGGTTTTTCAAAATATGTTGCAGGTGGTGCAGCATAGGCAGAAATCATGTGGAATGAGCCAAGGCAGCAAGCAGCCCTTAAATGAGGCTGGAAAAGTGATGTCAGCAGAGGCAAGTTTCAGTCCCAAAACACTAATTGACCAAGGGCATCCCACACCTCTGAAATCAACTGGCCAATTAGGGGAAAATCGCAATTTTCTTCCCACCTCTCAGTGGAGGCGAGTTTGGAACCCAACCAAACCGAAACCCGCCTCCAACCCGCCTCCATTGGGAAAATCGCCCCCCTTGAGTTAAAACAGGACCTTGCATTCTCCACAATCCTAAAGTAAAGCTATATTTGCATAATGTATGTTCCCTAGGAATTAACAAACCATGTTCTATGACTTGTTTATCCCTGCCATAGCTTTACATAATGGAACATAAGCCAAAGCCCTGTTCATGTCCACTGGTTTCAAGGTGGAGCTGAACTCGAGCTCTTTGGTGGAGCTGAACTTGAGCTCTCTAGTGGAGCTGAACTTGAGCTCTCTGGTGGAGCTGAACTCGAGCTCTCTGGTGGAGCTGAACTCGAGCTCTCTGGTGGAGCTGAACTCGAGCTCTTTGGTGGACCTGAACTCGAGCTCTTTGGTGGACCTGAACTCGAGCTCTTTGGTGGAGCTGAGCTCAAGCTCTCTGGTGGAGCTGAACTCGAGCTCTTTGGTGGAGCTGAACTCAAGCTCTTTGGTGGAGCTGAACTCGAGCTCTTTGGTGGAGCTGAACTCGAGCTCTCTGGTGGTAGAGAACCAGAACAAGAAATATAAGGCCATGTTGGTCTGTAGAAGAGTTCACAAGGTTGTAGTATCTGGTGCCACCAATTTTTTAAAAAATGATTTGAACTAAAAGCTCAGTTTAAAAACAAAATTGGAAACCTGCAATTGTGAAGATTTATCTTGGATCAGTTACAGTGCCAGCCACCGTGCAGACTTTCCTTAGCCCTGTTTTGACCTCTTCCAGGGACCAAGCCCATCTTCAAACTCTCACATACAGAGACACCGTTCCTTCTGCAGTGTTGGTAAATACAAGACAGTTCGAGTAACTGAAGGGTTAAGGCTGGTTGGTCAATTACTTGGTGAAGTGAGTAATCTCAAAGACTCAATTGGGAATAGAGACCAGAAACTCCTGTCAAGAGTCATATCATCACATTACAGTTCATAGTGTTGCCCTACAATCATCTCCTCCAACTCACCCATCGCTAATCTAGCTGCATCACATATTTTCACTCGCTGGAACAAAATAATTTAAAAAAAAATATTTTCCTTTTATATTTATGCCTTGTACATATCTGTATCCATGGATGATTCAGTGATATTTCCAGTATGTTGGTGTGAGCACACTGATTAATCAAAATGACGAAATAACTACAATCTACACTCCGTGCTATTTGATATGTTGCTTATGAGGGTCACCCTCAAAGCCTCTCCCTGTTCTATTCAGGCAGATTGGCTTGGTTGTGTTGGCAGCACTGCACGCAGCATGCAACCAGTCTGGCTTGGAATGAGTAGGTAACACCTCTCCACTATTTCTCCAAGCAGAAGCTATAACATATTGGGATGCCAATGTGTGCAAGTAAAATGTTGCTGGGATATCGGGCTTTCAGTTCAAATTACGAAAAAGTTGAAACTTTCGCAGTACGGCGCCCAATTCAGGCCTTAATATGTCTGTGCCACTATGTCCATGTGCTAGGTCTGTAGAAACTCGATAATATCAGTGCCCGCACAGATATTCGCCCAGATTTCGCGGTCAGTAGCGAAGAGACGGCGCTTGCCGTTCACCTCAAAAAAAGCTGCCCACAAAGTTTTAGCGGGCTCTCTAGCGCAGATTTGCTCTTTTCCGACGTCCGTTTGAATTCGCCGCCCTCTACAGGGGATCTGTGGTGTCCAGCAACAGGACAGATAACTGGCAGGCTGATCAACCAATCAGATTGAAGGATCCTCATCAACTCCAGCCAGCTAAGATCAGAACTCACACAAGAAGATTCATGAGCATCATCAGGATATCTTCTATTCAGTGTTTGTTTTTAAATAAGGGCCATGGTTTAAGTTCAAAAGTTGACCCTGTAGTGAGGGCTTATTTTTGCTATGATTGCTCTTTGAGACTGTAATAACTGTAACATAGGCATTTAAGTTTCTTCCATATATCCTCCATCACTGTAACCTGAAGTAAACATGCAATTAGATCTAAACTACTCAACTGAATGTTCATAAGCAGAAATCCAACTGACTGGATACTTTGAACCTGAATCCAGGTGAAGCAACCAGAGCACGACACGGAGTATGAGGTTATTCACTTTGGTAGGAAGAATAGGGAAACAATATTTTTTAAATGGTGAAAAACTATTAAATGTTGGTGTTCAGAGAGATTTAGGGGTCCTCGTACAGGAAACACAGAGAGTTAGCATGCAGGTACAGCAAGCAATTAGGAATGTAAATGGTATGTTAGCCTTTATTGCAAGGGGGGTTGGAGTATAAGAGTAAGGAAGTCTTCCTACAATTGTACAGGGCTTTGGTGAGACCACACCTGGAGTACTGTGCAGAGTTTTGGTCTCCTTATCTGAGGAAGGACATACATGCCTTGGAGGCTGTGCAACGAAGGTTCACTAGATTGATCCCTAGGATGAGAGGGTTGTCCTATGAGGAGAGATTGAGTAGATTGAGCAAATACTCTCTGGAGTTTAGAAGAATGAGAGGTGATCTCATTGAACCATATAGGGCTAAACATTGAGTAGCTCCCCGGATAAATTAGCGCCCCCGCACCGGAACTTGTGTGGTTCCGCCCCAAGATGGAAGCAGGGCGCTTCTGGAAGCGCCCCGCATCCCTCTTGGGGCGCTGTGAGTCAATATCGCGGTGCTACGTGCCGCAGCGCCACACACTGTGGCACGTCGCGCCACGGTATTGCAGGCCTTCCTCCCCTTCTTAAAGGCTGGGCCTTCAGGGATCGGGAGTGCTGGCAGAAGAGCGCGGCACGCAAGAGAAGTGCCGGGCTCTTGGAGCGCAGCTGGTACACCACAGGGGGGGGGGGAGCGCAGCCAGGTGCTGGCAGGTGGCCAGCAACAAAAATGGCCACCCCGCACCTCACCTTTAAATTGCGCCTCCCCGGCCGCAGGTAGGCCCCCCTGACTCCGTCGGACATAGCGCCCAGTGGTAAGTCAGGGGGCGCACCCGAAGATTGTGGGCAGGGCGCTGCGCACGGCGATGACGTCATCACCGATGGTGCAGCGCCGCGGGGCCCTACCGGTTAACGCCGCCGCTAACCTCCCACTGAATTTCGCGGGAGGCATGGGCGGCGCTGTGCCCGGGCGCTCATTGCTTTGCGCAAAGCAGCCCAATTTTTCCCCCTTAAGATTTTGAGGGGGATTCACAGGGGAGATGCTGAGAGGTTGTTCCCCTGGTGGAGAGTCTAAAACTAGGGAGCATAGTTTCAGGATAAGGGGTCGGCCATTTAAGACTGAGATGAGGAGGAATTTCTTCACTCAGAGGGTTGTGAATCTTTCGAATTCTCTACCCCAAAGGGCTGTGGATGCTGAGTTTTTGAGTATATTCAAGGTTGATATAGATAGATTTTTGGACTCTAGGGGAATCAAGGGATATGGAGATCAGGCCAAAGAGTTGAGGTCAAAGATCAGCCGTGATCTTATTGAATGGCGGAGCAAGTTTGAGGGCCCATATGGCCTACGCCTGCTCCTAATTTTTATGTTCTTTTATTCTTATGTTTATGAGCAGGATCTTCCTGACTTTAGCAAGGGTGAGTGACATCACAGTCAGGTGAAAAATATAAAAGTTCACCGACGGTTATTTTGGGTTGACTTCCCCTTGCAGTGTCTTTGATCAGTTGTTTTCACTGATATTTTTAAAGGGCAGCTAAATTTAGATCAGAAGTTTGGGTAGACAAAATATCAGCAAGCATTACAGTAATTTCCTTTTCTCTTGCAATGTTGCTGGTGCTTAAAATTGTACACAGCACTCTCAAGAGTTTAGCCTGTACGGTAGAGGGCGTAGACCTTCGGACCTTCTTTAATGTAACTGAAGATAGGAATCCTCCACTGGAGACAACTGCTGTGGTTTTGATTAAATTTAACTGGATACCAACAGTGACCAAGGTCAATGATAAGTGGCCTTGCAGCTTTCTAAAAGCTAGATGTTACACAGTTGTTTTTAAAGGTGAATTATGTGTGCCTGAATTTGCCCTCACCACGGTCAATATTAAAAATCAGCAACTTGATACTAGCTTTGGCAAACTTTTACCAGCTAGGTAGGTATTACACTGCAGCTTCCTCATTATTGATTGGCTCTTTCCACACTTAAAAGAAAAAGTATATTGCAATGAATGATCACTTAATTCTAACTTATAAAGGAAGAAATCTGCACGCTATTGTTTTTTTTCAGTTACCACTGATTGCCATGTTTTTTGGCTCCATCTTCTCCCAGTGGACACTAAGCAGGACGAAGAAAGTGAAGACTGAATGAATATGGGTTGAGAGGCCTTTGGCACTTCTCCTCCATTGTCACCACCCTCTCCTCCACCATCATCCCCTCCTCCACCCTCACCTTCTCCTCCATTGTCACCACCCCCTCCTCCACCATCATCCCCTCCTCCACCCTCACCTTCTCCTCCATTGTCACCACCCCCTCCTCCACCATCACCCCCTCCTCCACCCTCACCTTCTCCTCCATTGTCACCACCCCCTCCTCCACCATCATCCCCTCCTCCACCCTCACCTTCTCCTCCATTGTCACCACCCCCTCCTCCACCATCATCCCCTCCTCCACCCGTCACCTCTCCTCCATTGTCACCACCCCCCCTCCTCCACCATTGTCACCCTCTCCTCCATTGTCACCACCCCCTCCTCCACCATCGTCACCCTCTCCTCCATTGTCACCACCCCCTCCTCCACCATCGTCACCCTCTCCACCATCGTCACCACCCACTCCTCCATCGTCACCCTCTCCTCCATTGTCACCACCCCCTCCTCCTCCATCGTCACCCCCTCCTCCATTGTCGCCACTGTCAGCTTCCTCTTCTCCACTCCCTCCATAAAATCATCAGATAGAGTGGCATTATCATGCTTAGGGCTGGGGGAGGCAGATAAGGGAGGAACTGTGTAGTATTCTGAGGAATGGGGCTGTGGCAGGTCAGCACAAAACCTGGCACCCATGCCAATGGGCTCAGCTGCCTTGTCATGATATTGTCAAGAAACGAGCATTTGCTATTCCAACAGCAAACTATTGTCCCCTTGTAATTGTTGCAGCGAATTATCCAGTCTTTAATTTTGCAGTTGGAATTGGGAGTCAGAACTGGTTAATGATAGTTTATCCATCAGCAATAGCTTACGTGCAGATACTCTTGGATGAGTCCCTCGTTATGCCTGGATCGATGGTTTGGGTACATTGAGCTTCTATATCAGGATCAGGTATATATTTTAACTGTACTCGGAAGGGGTGAATACAGGGTCGTTTTGACTTGGTAACTTGCCATCAGTGACACTGTGCCATATTCTGCCACAACCTGAGGTGAACTCTGACAACAAGCAGGACCCACATTTTCTTGGGTTCTGAGCTATTCGGAGCAGCGTGAAAGTCAGGCCTCCAACAGACCCAAGGAGGCTGGTGGCCCAGCACAAGTAAAAAGGAAAAACATGGTAATCGTAGGTCACAGGTTTCCACTTGGAGGATTAAAGATTTGGTGGTTGTTTGGAGTTTCTGTAGCTTTAAGTCAACGGTTGATAGAAAACAATGTGACCATTTTAAATACGCTGTAAAATTGGTTTAAGTCTGTGACTATAAAAATATTCAGGCATAGAATTTGCTTAAGTAGATGCCTCAATTATGTAACTGCCATTGATAGGAAGGCTGAAAAATTGCTGTTTCAACAATTTTAAGAAAAAAAATAAACAATGGGCTTCAGTTATTACTGGTTTTCAGGGATGGGGAGGGGTGATAACAAAACACAGGCATCAAGAGACCCTTCTTTATCTAAAACCTTTAGGTGTTTAGTTTCTATAGCACACTGGTTAACATTTAACCTTAAATTCCTTTGCATGCCATTTTAACACAGTCGTTTACCTGTTTGTCTTAAGTGAGTGTTACAATGTGCACAGAAAGAGAATTGAAGGCAGATATGTTAATCAATGCACTGAAAATAGCACACTGAGGAAATTAAGTACCTTACAGTGTCATTTGAATATCTAACATCGTTATCTAATCAAGAGACATTTCTCAAACTTCAGATACGAGCCACTCTCGACAAAACAGGGTTCCTTACAAAGATTTTAAAGTTGCTTGGGTTTTAATTGCACTGTCTGGTGTGGTACTGAGCCATGCAGACAGGAAAGTCCCCAGTCAGTGCTAAGGTAACTGAGATGGTAATAGAGCATAACAATTAGACTCAGCACTCCCATTTTGGGGAGGGGGCGGTGGTGGGTAGAGACGAGGGTGAAAATCTGCAAGGGTTCCTGCTCCTCATCACCGTCCAGTGACTCCTGCTAGAAAGGGGATGTGTGTGATGGGTGACTGAGGAAATGTTTGGGCTCATCTCTAATGCCCTGTAGAGGAATATCCTGCCAACACTCGCTGTCCAGTCTCAAACATGAAGAATGTCTATTAGAGCAAAATACCAGTATGGGGTTGGTGCCCCTGGAACTTTACCTGGGATGAATCAGTACCTTTGGGAAGAGGGAAGGTGCAGACAGACAGTGTGGGAAATGTAATAAAACCCTTGTATTTACCTTTTCTATAATGTTTTATTTATATGGGATTTTATACCTCTGGGAGGTCGCTGCCTTTCAAGACTGACCCATTGGAGCCCACCGTGTTTTCTGTTGTCATCAAGATTCTGCATTGAGTGAGATAGGTAGATAAAAATTGTGCAGGCTGTTGAATCATTAGGAACATAATAGGTTAATTGCAAGTAGCCCCTTTAAAAATTACTTTGCTCACTGGGCAGTATCCAACAGTTCAAACAACATTCGAGGTTTCGTCAAACTGGTGCAGCAAGGGGCATTCGAGAGGTTGCAGTTGATGTGCTTTGTTGGGGCAGATTATGGAGATCTTTACCTGCACTTAACCCGTGTTGTCCTTGAATTGGGAGTGCTCACAGCTGATATTGGGTTCCAGAATTGGAAAAGTATCCCAGCACAGACATGCCTGATCTTCATAATCAAAAAACTTCACCAAAAACATGTATAAAATGCTTTGATAGAGGAAGATCAGTTTGGCAGCAGGTCTTACAAGGGTGCCACTGACTTTGATGCTATTGAGCAGATATCACTGCTTAGGCCTTTCGAAACAGTTACCCCATCTTCCTCTGGGGAGCCTTTCAACCAGCCTGCTACACCTCTTTTGGAAATAAAAACAGAAAATGCAGGTCAGGCAGCATCTGTGGAGACAGAAACAGAGCTAGTGTTGCAGGTCGATGATCTTCCATTAGAACACCTCTTTTTGATCTCAGTACCACTGGCAACTGTTGACATGATGCAGAATTATTCCTCCCCCCACCCCCGCACCCCACCCCAATGCTGAAGTCGAAAGTAAATATTTGGATCACAGTTTGGTTATTCAAATGGAACCTGAGAAATGGGGAGCATCGAGGAACAAAAATGCAAATGGACTCTCTTCCCAATTTCGACCGTGTCAGCTCAAGGAAGCACAAGTCAACCTCAGCTACTTCCCAATGGCATGGGAGGAATGGAGAACTGGAATGAGAGTCAGCCTTGACCTTGGCCACTCTTGTGCATTTCCAAGTTACAGAGTATGAAAGAAGGAAGGTTTGCATTTATATAGCATCTTTCCCGACCTCAGGACAGCCCAAAACGCTTTGCATTCAATGAAGTACTTTTGAAGTGTAGTCACTGTGGTAATGTAGGAAACGTGGCAGCCAATTTACACGCAGCAAGCTCCCACAAACAGCAGTGAGATAAATGACCAGATAATCTGGTTTTTTTTAGTGGTGTTGATTGAGGTATAAATAGTAGCATTGGCAGAGGCTTTGGAGCAGGTCTTCAGTCTGTCCTGTTTAACCAGGGGAGGCGTGTGTCACTAAGTTGTGGAAAAGGGGGAGAATATTTATTTTTAAAAGTTGAGTGTTTTGGATAACCCAATTTTTCAGTCTGTGGTTTGTATGAATTTTTAAAAATTGCATATGTTGGAAATATTTTTTTTAAAAAAGGAAGTGCTTGAATGACAGAGCAAGTCAGTCAGCATCTGAAAAGAGAAAAGATTGGTTAGTACTTCAGGTATATCCCCTTCAGCACAGCAGGTGATGAAGGGGAGACATCAGAAATATTCCCCTGTTTTCATAAATACTGACTGACCTGCTGTGTATTTCCAGCACTTTCAGTTTTGAGGTTTGCATAAATGAGGGTCTAATTTACATTATCAGGGACACTAGACTATTAAAGCAAGGCTGTGGAACTACTTCTGACTTTTAAAAAAATCTACTGCTTATGATTTATTACATTATGTATTATTTAATATGCAGATATTTTGCAAGTTTGTAAAAATACTGAATGTGCAAGAATTTCAGGGGGTGGGGCTTTGTATGGATAAGATTAACTTCTGGAGAAAACCAAACTGTTTGCTGTAAATTTGAATGATCTGGCAGCACTAATTTATTAAAATAAAACAACCGATTCTGCAAAAGAAACCATTTTGAGGAAAATCACATCTTTCAGTGTCGACTGCTTCTGGTTGCTTGCTATGCATTTTTTTTTACCTGCTTCTCCCCAATGTCATAGTCTCTAGGCTGCGGCTTCATCCCGACTCAACTGCTACTGTAACCCACACCCACAGCACACTGCAGCTCCATCAGCAAGTGCTGCTGCGGTGAAGCCAAAGGGAGTCGGGGCAATAATGAAACACATGCATCAACCACTGCAGCTAGAAGCTGAAACCACTCACTGGTTCTGTGAGCACAGAATGATGAATAACCCTGCCTACATCGTTCAGCTGTGTGATTTACTACCTTAGCAGATTTTAGAAACATACTCCTTTTAGTTAATATTGCAGAGAGTCAACGGATACTGGATATTTTGTTTTGCTTTATATAAAATGATGACTGGTTATAACAGATACAGTTGAATCTTGCTAAGTGACCTTTAATATTTCATTCTACAATTCCATCTCTTTGGGATTTGGAAATGTATTGATTAAGCAGGTAACTGGCGGGATATTTACTCTTAGACTGAGAATGTCATACAATGATGAATCAATTGGAAGTGATTTGGATATTTTGGAATTCTATGCTTGATTCAGGTATGTATTCACCTGGCGTGACCTGGATACCACTGGATGCAATAGGGACAAATGTCACGTCATGTTTGCATAAAGCGGTCCATCACAGGAGGAGGTTGTTCTAAGTTATTAATGTACTCAATTCGAATCTTCTGGAACACTCTTGCTGCTCATTTGAAGGTAGCCCTCTAGGTAACGACTAGACTAACAGTTTACAAGTTAATTCCTCTGAGTAGGAAAAATCTATCACAGGGAACAACAGGATTAATTCTATTCTTTCCTCTCTTGTCCGGTCTCTACCCACCTAAATTCATGACTCTTCTGATGCCCTCTCTCCAACCCCAATCTTCCCTTACTCACCATGGATGTACAGTCCCTCCACACCTCCATCCCTCCACTTCTTCATTGAACAGTGGTCCAATCAGTCCCCAACCACTACCTTCCTCCATCTGACTGAACTTATTCTCACCTTCAACAATTTCTCTCAACTCCACTCAATTCCCAAATAAACCGTGTCACTATGATAACCTGGATGGATCCCAGCTATACCTACTTTATTGTCGGATATATAGAACACTCTGCTTCAATCCTTGTCGGGTCCCCTCTATGATCTCTTCTTCTGTTACATTGATGACTTTGTTGGTGTCACTTGTTGCTTATACTCTGACCTTGAGAATTTCTTTAACTATGCTTTCAAGTTTTACCTAAACCTCATCTTCACATGGTCCATCTCTGACTCTGCATTTCCCTTCCTGGACTTCTCTCTCTATATCTCTGGCAAAGGGCTTTCCATATCTATTACAAACCTATGGACTAATACAACTATTTGGAGTCTGCTTCCTCCCATCCTCCTTCCTGTAAAGACTCTATTCCTTTCTCACACTTTCTCTGTCTCTATCACATCTGCTCTGATGACTCCACCATCTGTCCCATTTTCCATGCCTCTGCTCTAACTCCCTCCCTCTCCTCTCACAAAATTCCCGAGAGTTTACAAAGCCTTATATATCCAGACAGTAAGCAAAGGTTAGCTTTGCAATGGGGTCCTGTCATGAGTGAGGTGCTGCATGGTTCGATGCTAGGACCCCTTCTGTTTATTATATTCATTAACAATCTGGAACAGGGCTCCTCCCACTTCAAGAAGGATATTGTGGCTCTAGAGAAGACACAGAAAAGGGCAACAACAATCATCCCCAACTTAAGAGCTCTAAGCCATGAAGATAGACTGCATGGCCTCAATATTATTCCCCGATAGGCAGGAGGAGGTTGGGTGGGGGTTAAGCCCTAAAAAAGTCACGAAACACGACCCCAACCCGATGCGTATGTGCCTGCCACCAATTCTATTGCCTTCGGCCTTCCTTCTGCCGATCGTGGCCTCTTCCTAGCCCCTGCCGCGATCGGCGACCCACCTACCGTCCCCAAGGGTCCCCAGCTGCAGCCTCCTGCCGCTGGTTTTCCCGCCTGTCAATTTGGCCGGCTGCCGGGAGGGAAACGGAAGAAAAAAATCATAATGAGGACCTGCTGTTAGATTCGGCGGGACCTCCGCATCCCCAGGCCTTGCCAGGTTTCAACCCCCAACTACCGCTCTCGCCCGCACCCTGCCCGCCTCCCCGTAAATATCGGGGCCCATGCTGTAGGTTTGGTTTCACTAGCAAGGTGAAGACTGAGAGGGGATCTGATTCAGGTACTTAAAATTATTGAGGGCATGAACAACACACCAGTAGATGAATTGTTTGAGGTGATGAGGCCGGGTAGAATTGGAGACCACCCATATCACTGGGAAAGCTGGGAGTGAGGTTGGATGTTCAGAAGATATTCCTTTTCTCAGAGAGTGATCAGCCTGTGGAAAAGGGTTCCGGAGCTACTAATCAGGGCTGACTCCTTCAAGAAGACGCAAGACAGATTTTTGAAAAATTACTTGATCACAGCAAAAGGAAGGTAAGACCAATTATTCCAAGAAATAACAAAAAGGTTTGGGTGGGGGGGTGGGGGGGCGGCTTGCCTGATTGGAGAAGCAGAGATGAATTTTTAACAAAGGATTCCTGTATTAGCTACAGATCTATGGGCTGAATCTTAATTCCCAAAAATGGGTAGGTTGGGTTCGTGTCAGGCGTTAAAATTCAAAAAATCTGAAACAGGAACCCAACCTGCCTCGAACCCGCCCACATCCGGTTTTATCGGAGGTGGGACGAGGGGCGGGCGACCAATCTGCTCGGGGGAGGCCGGCTGGTCATTTAAATATTATAATGAGGCTGCCTGCCTTCATTTTAACAGTCATTCTATTGTTAACCACAGTCGGCCAGGTTCCCAGGCCTCGGGAAACTCGGCAGATGCAAGGAGGCGTGAAGGGCTGAATCCATGAGGTAAGTGCCTTTACAGCACTGCTTGTGGGCCAGGAGGATCAGGAGTGATTCCTCTAGGCCCAACAAGCTGCCCAGGAAACGCCCCCTGCTCCTCACCCCACAATCTGTCTGCTCCCCGCCCCGACCACCATCTGCTCCCCCCCGGCCCCCCGACCACCATCGAATCCCCTCCGCGATCGGGACCGCTATGCGATCGGGACCTCCCCCACGATCTGTAACCCCCCCAGACCTACCTGCTCTCCTCGGCTGCGGCCCTGTGCAGCAGGCTTCCCGCCTGACAGGCCTCTAGCCTGTCAATCAGGCTGCGTGTGGGCGGGAAACCAACAGGAAAAAATTTAACGGAGCCCTTCGGGTAATCCGTTCTTCCAGGTTTCCCGACCTCAAAACAGCCCCCCCCACCCCGCCGCACAGAACGTGACTCTGGGCTAAAATCCAGGCCTTTTTTTCCCCCATTCCGAGAAAGTGGGGGAGGGGGTGGGAAGGGTTGGCACATGCGGTTGAGTCCAGCAGAACATGAAATGAGCGTGTAGGGGCCTGCTGGCCTTTTCTCGTTCCAGGTACGTAACATAACAGTTCTGTCCTTGTCCTCACCTTCCATCGCACCAGCCTCTGCATCTGCCAAATCATTTCTACAACCTGATGCCACCACCAAGCTCAAGTTCTGCTCCCCCTCCCCGATCCCTGGAGTGACCAGTCCCTTAGGAAAACCCTTGTCCAATCTTCCACCACCCACCTTCCAGCTGCCCTTCCACTGGCACTTTCTGTGCAACCTCTATATTCATCGCTTTCCACACTATTGCCCCTTCCACCTGAGACAGCAACATATGTGTACTAACTCCGATCTAGTTTATTGTATTTGGGGGAGGACAGAGGCTGGGTGTACATAAGAACATAAGAAATAGGAGCAGGAGTAGACCAATCGGCCCCTCGTGCCTGCTCCGCCATTCAATGAGATCATGGCTGATCTGATCCAACCTCAACTCTAAAGAACACAAGAAGCAGGAGCAGGACCAGGCCACTCGGCCCCTGGGCCCGCTCCGCCACCCACAGGGCCTTGACCGATCCGAACTCAAACTCATGTCGAATTTCCAGCCCGCTCCCCGTAACCCCTGATTCCCTTTACTTCTAGGAAACGGTCTATTTCTGTTTTAAATTTATTTAATGAAGTAGCTTCCACAGCTTCCTGGGGTAGCAAATTCCACAGACCCACTACCCTCTGAGTGAAAAAGTTTCTCCTCATCTCAGTTTTGAAAGAGGAGCCCCTTATTCTAAGATTATGTCCCCTAGTTCTAGCTTCACCCATAATTGGGAACATCCTCACCGCGTCCACCCGATCAAGCCCCTTCACAATCTTATATGTTTCAATAAGATCGCCTCTCATTCTTCTGAACTCCAATGAGTAGAGTCCCAATCTACTCAACCCCTCCTCGTATGTCCACCCCCTCATCCCCGGAATTAACCGAGTGAACCTTCTTTGTACTGCCTCGAGAGCAAGTATGTCTTTTCTTAAGTATGGACACCAAAACTGTACGCAGTATTCCAGGTGTAGAACCATTGACAAAAATATAGGAATAGGAGTAGGCCATTTAGCCCCTCGAGCCTGTTCCGCCATTCAATTGGATCATGGCTGATCTGTATCTTAACTCCATCTGCCCGCCTTGGTTCCGTAACCTTTAATACCCTTGCCTAAATAAAATTTATCAATCTCAGTTTTGAAATTTTCAATTGACCTCAACAGTTTTTTGGGGGAGGGAAATTCCAGGTTTCCACTACCCTTTGTGGGGAGAAGTGCTTCCTGACATCACCTCTGAACAGCCTAGCTCTAATTTTAAGGTTATGTCCCCTTGTTCTGGACTCCGTCACCAGAGGAAATAGTTTCTCTCTATCTACACTATCAATTCCTTTAATCATCTTAAACACCTCAATTAGATCACCCCATAATCTTCTATATTCAATGGGTGGGTTGGTGGGGTCTACACCCTTTAGAGTTGACCCATTTTTCGACAGACACCCCCACTGTATGTTGCGAGCATTTTATATCTGCAAGATATCTTGTTCCCCCCCACCCACCCCGATTTACCCATTTTCTCAATTTTTCCCTTTGGTGGACCTCCCACTATCTGTTTGTTCTTTTGTTTCTTTAATGTCTTTAATGTTTGACTGAGATGATCTGTTACATCACCTGATAATCTCTCGCTTTCCTTTTAAGCAGATTACTTGTCATTCAACCAATTAACTTCCTTCAATTCGAACATCTGTTGTGTTCTATCGCCCCTCGCCTATCTGCATTTCTCTAATTCCATTGACATGCTTCTTTATCTTTCAGTTTTCAAGTTCCAAAGAAGAGTTTTGTCTGAAATGTTAACTTCTCTTTTCTCTCTACAAATGCTGACCACATTGCTGTGTGTTTCCAAAATGTTCTGTCTATATTTGAGAATAACTGAAGTGTGTACAGGTAACTGGAGAGTTGAAGAGGGTGTAAGGGGTTCTCTCTCTCTATCTCTTTTCCCAGGTATCGGGCTAGCCCCATCACCAAATTCAGATGGTGTGCAGGACACAACAGCTTTTACACTGGCACAAGTAAAAAGGAAAATGTGAAGTAAAAAGAAAATGCTGTAAATACACAGCAACCCTCTGTGTAGGGTTACACCCAAAGCATTAACCTGTCTTCTGAATTTACAGATGCTGACGCACCTACTTTGTGCTTCCAGCATTTGTTTATATTGTTGAGGCTGCCGCAAAACACGAATTAAGGCTGAATCCATGTGTGGAAAAAGAGAGACTTTAATGCAACTGCATGGTACAAAATGGCTGAACACTGCTCCCAGAATTCTCTGGAAAAAACCTGAGGCCCCGCCCACTCCTGCCTTAAAGGTAAGGTGCCTTAAAGGGAAGGTGCATCGATATATTGTCCACGGACGGAAAAGTGGGGAATGCCCATTTAGGTGGCGATCCGCCACACAGCTCCCCCCAGAATCCGCTTAGGAGGTGTGGACGAGATGGTGCGGCGGTCTGATGGGCCGGCTGGAGCGGCTCTTGTAGGACGCCGGTGGACGTGGAACAGCCGGGCGTGGAGCAGCCGGGTGAACCAGCTTGAGAGCAGGTCGGCCGCGTGGAGGTGGACGAGCTACAGGGACCTGCTCACCGGGCTCCGAGTGTGCTGGCTTGAGTCGGTCAACCGACACTTTTTCGGTCCTGTCGCCCACTTGCAGGGTGAAAAATTTGTCCCCAGCCTGTAGCACCTTGTAGGGCCCGTCGTACGGGGGTTGAAGGGGTCCGCGGTGGGCGTCGTGCTGGACGCAAACAAACCGTGCCTGGTGCAGGCTTAGTGGGACGTGTGAGGTGGATTCGCCGTGTCGGGCAATGGGCACCGGGGCGAACTGCAGCGCCGGTGAGGCAAAGTCGTGGCATTGCTGGTCGGCTGACCAGGGTGTCGTGGCGGTGGGCAGGAACTCGCCGGGTACGCACAGTGGCTGACCGTACACGAGCTCTGCTGCCGATGCGTGGAGGTCTTCTTTAACCGCGGTGCGCAGGCCGAGGAGGACCCACGGAAGTCGGTCGGTCCAGGCGCCGTCTTGGAAGCTGGCTCGAAGAGATGCCTTCAAGGATCTGTGGAACCGCTCACACAGTCCGTTGGCTTGGGGGTGGTATGCTGTGGTATGGTGAATGGTCACCCCGAGATTGCGTGCGACGGCGGTCCAGAGTTCAGAGGTAAATTGCGGACCTCTGTCCGACGTCATGTCGGAGGGGACGCCGAACCGTGCGACCCAGGTGCTGACGAAGGCTCTGGCGATGTCGGCGGTGGTGGTAGAGGTCAGTGGAATTGCCTCAGGCCAGCGTGTGGTGCGGTCAACGATGGTCAGCAAGTGCGTGTGGCCTTGCGACGGCGGCAGGGGCCCGACGATGTCCACGTGGATGCGGTCGAATCTCCACGAGGGGACGGAAAACTCCTCGAGGGATGCTTTCGTGTGTTGCTGTACCTTGGCCCGTTGGCAGGCTAGGCAGGAGTTGGCCCAAGTACGCACATCCTTGCGAAGGCCGCGCCAGACGAAACGGTTGGCTACCAATTTGATGGATGCGCGGGCGTCGGGGTGGTAGAGGTTGTGGAGAATGTCGAATACCCGGCGGCGCCAGGACGCTGGGACGACGGGCCGAGGTTGACATAGGGATATGTCGCACTTGACCGTGACTGCGGTCGGGCCACAGGCGACGTCGGCCAGGCGTAGCCCTGGTAGGTTGGTGGGTGCGGAGAGCAGATCAGGGTCGGTGATCTGGTCTGCTGCGAGTTGAGCGTAGTCGACTGCTAGGTGTGCGGCGTGGATGGCGGGGCGGGAGAGGCAGTTGGCTACCACATTGTCTCGGCCGGAGACGTGTTGGATGTCCGTGGTGAACTCGGACACTGCCGCGAGCTGGCGCTGCTGCCTGGCGGACCAGGGGTCGGTTGTCTTTGCCATTGCGAATGTCAGGGGCTTGTGGTCGACAAACGCAGTGAAGGGGTGGCCCTCAAGCAAAAACCGGAAATGGCGGACCGCCAGGTACAGCGTGAGGAGCTCGCGGTCAAAGGTGCTGTATTTGACCTCCGGGGGGCGTAGTTGGTGGCTGAAGAAGGCAAGTGGTTGCCAGGCGCCGTCGACCCACTGCTCATACACGGCGCCGACCGCGTGGTCGGAGGCGTCCGTGGTGAGCGCTACCCTGGCATTGGGCCGTGGGTGCGCGAGCAGGGTGGCGTTGGCGAGCGCGGTCTTGGTGGAGTTGAAGGCGGCGGACGCGTCTGCTGTCCATTCGACCACCATCTTGCCGCTCCTGCCCCGGAGGGCTTCATACAGGGGCCTCATGAGGGACGCCGCTTTGGGGATGAAGCGGTTATAGAAATTCACCATCCCGAGGAACTCCTGGAGGCCTTTGATGGTGGTGGGGCAGGGAAATTGTTGGACGGCCTGCACCTTGGTGGGCAGGGGAATGGCCCCAGCATGGGTGATGTGGTGGCCGAGGAAGTCGATCTTGTCCAGGCCGAACTGGCATTTGGCTGGGCTGAGGATGAGCCCGTGGTCGCTGAGGCGCCCGAACAGGATGCGAAGGTGTTCGAGGTGTTCCTGCTTGGAGGAACTGGCTACCAGGATGTCATCCAGGTAGACGAACAGGAACTTCAGGTCCCGAAGGACCGAGTCCATGAGCCGTTGGAATGCCTGGGCCGCGTTTTTGAGGCCGAAGGGCATCCGCAGGAACTCGAACAGGCCGAAGGGGGTGATTACGGCCGTCTTGGGGACGTCCGCGGGGTGGACGGGGACTTGGTGGTAGCCGCGCACCAGGTCGACCTTGGAAAAGACTGAGCGGCCGGCCAGTCTAGCTGAGAAGTCCTGAATGTGCGGCACGGGGTACCGATCAGGGGTGGTGGCGTCGTTGAGGCGGCGGTAATCCCCGCAGGGGCGCCAACCTCCACCTGGTTTGGGGGCGATGTGGAGTGGGGAGGCCCAGGGACTGTTGGAGCGGCGGATGATGCCGAGCTGTTCCATGGTGGCAAACTCGGTCCGCACGATCTCCAGTTTGGCCGGGTGCAGCCTGCAGGCGTGGGCGTACACTGGGGGGCCTGTGGTGGGGATGAAGTGTTCCACCCCGTGTTTGGCGGCCTCCGCGGAGAAGGTCGGATTGGTAAGGGCCGGGAATTCGGCCAGGAGTGCCGAGTAGTCATCCGTGGCCCGGGCGTGGCACTGTGACGCCATGTCGGCGGGTTGACGGGGGGCCATGGTGCCCAGGATGGGGGACATGGTGTTCATGTCCACGAGGCGGTGACGAGGGATGTCTACCAGTAGGCCATGGGCGCACAGGAAATCTGCGCCGATGAGAGGGAAGAGCACCTTGGCAGTGATGAACTCCCATCGGTGACCAGCGAGGTCGAGGGTGACTGTCCGGGTGCCATACGTTCGGATTTCCGAGCCGTTAGCAGCAGCCAGCGCCGGTCCTCGTTCGCCCTTTTGGATGTCGAGGGAGGAGGCCGGGATGATGCTGTGCTGAGCCCCAGTGTCGCACAGGAACCGGCGGCCGGTTTTGTCATCCGTGACGAACAGCAGGGAGCCCGCGTGGCCCACGGCCATCGCGGGGGCTGGTACGGGGGCGGACTTGAAAGAGCAGGGAGGTGTGCACCGTTGTGCCCTGGCGCCGAACCGTGCGTGGTAGTAACAGTGGCCCGGGTTAGTGGGGCGTGAAGGCCCTGTGGGCCTGGTGGCAGGCCCTTGTGGCCGCGTGCTGGCCAGTGAGGGGCGCGCCCAGGCATTGGCTGCCAGGTCCGGAGTGACGTCGCGGCTGGAGTGAGCGGACAGCAGCTTGTCGGCCTCATCGGCCAGGGCTTCCAGGTCCGTGAGACCGGACGACACGATCGCTGGGCAGATGCTGAGAGGGAGCTGGCGGATGAACAGCGTGCGGAAGAGGTTTCCGGGTGGGCTCTCGTCGGTGAGGGACAGCATGTGGGAGAGGAGGTCTGACGGTGAGGCATCACCGAGGCCTGGAAGGTCGAGGAGGTGGCAGTTTCGCTGATATGCCGAGGCCCTAAATTTTTTAAGGAGCGCTGTCTTGAGATGTGCGTACTTGCCTTCCTCTGGTGGGTTCTGCAGCGTTGTCCAAACCTTCGAAACTGTGGCGCTACCGAGTGATGTGACGAGATAGTCGTACTTCGTCCCATCTGTGGTGATGCGTTGCAGCCGGAAGCGCGATTCAGCTTGGAGAAACCAGGCTTCGGGCTGGTTTTCCCAAAACTCCGGCAGTTTCACGGAAACTGCGTTCGTGTCCGCCATTGCAGTGCTCGGAATACGTTCTGAGCGTCGGGGTCACCAAAGTTGAGGCTGCCGCGAAACACGAATTAAGGCTGAATCCATGTGTGGAAAAAGAGAGACTTTAATGCAACTGCATGGTACAAAATGGCTGAACACTGCTCCCAGAATTCACTGGAAAAATCCTGAGGCCCCGCCCACTCCTGCCTTAAAGGTAAGGTGCCTTAAAGGGAAGGTGCATCGATATATTGTCCACAGACGGAAAAGTGGGGAATGCCCGTTTAGGTGGCGATCCGCCACAATATATTGTTACTTGTTCAGGTTTTACACCCAGCCTGTGTCAGTCAAAGGTTCTACACACAGCCTGTATTCGCCTCAGCATCACCACCTCCCCCCCCACCCCCACCAACCTCCATACATTAAACTAGATTAGAGTTACTACACGTAAATTGTTGTCTCAGATGGAAATGGCCTCGGTGAGGAAAGTGGTGAATGTAGAAGTTGCACAGGAAAGTGTGATCCAACTCCCTTAACCATGATTCCAGTTTTTTTTCCCCATGTGATTGTGCTGTCCGTTGAGTGAAAGGCTCACAGGACCAAGATCTCCCAATATCTGGCCTGAACAATTGCAATCACAGAAGCAGCTTAATAGAAGTAAGACCTATTATGCAATGTCACTTTTGGCTTCTGTGGTACAAGAAAACCAGATCACTGTTGGTGAGGCTCCCCATCAGAAGCATGGGCTCCGATATTTACTGGGGTGAGGTTTCGAAGCAAGGGGGAGGAGTTATAGTCGGGAATCCCGGAAGGAACGGTGTTTCCAAATGGCGTGGAGTTTTAATACCACTGCGTGAGTGTTTTCTTTTTAAAACAGGTTTCCTATCTGGAAGCCAGCCTGATTGACAGGCTTGGCCACCTGTCGGGAAGGATTCTTCTCCAGAAAAGGCCGCTGCCAAGGATAAGGTAAGTTTTGTGGTTGTTGGGGGTCAAGATTGTGGGGGAGGGTTGTAGTTTAGAGTGTGGTTGGAGGAGAGGGGGGTGATCAAGGGGGGGGGGGGGGGTGTCGGAGAAGATTGCAGGGGGGAGTTGGAGATGGGGAAGAGATGGAGGGATCAGGGAGGAGAGTCGGAGATCTCGGGGAAGATGGGGGGGCTCGATGATGGGAGGGGTGTCGGTGATTGTGGGTGGGATTGGTGATGGGGGAGGGTTCGATGATGGGGGGGAGGGTGGAGATCTGTGATTGTGGGGGGGAGTCGGTGATGGGGATGAAATTGGTGATTTTGTGGTTGGAGTGTTCGGTGATAGGAGAGATCGGGCGTCGTCGGTGATGGGGGAAGATCGAGGATCGGGGGGGGGGGGAGAGTGCGGGGGTCAGTTGGAGATTGTGGAGGTGAGGGCGGTATTTACAAGCAAGAAACAGTCCTGCACCTCCTGGCCCATAATCAGTGCTGTAAAGGCACTTACCTGATGGATCCAGCCCTTCTCGCTTCCTTTTACCTGCTGGGTTTCCCGAGGCCCAAGAAACCCAGCCTCCATGAGATAAAAATATAAAACCCTATAAGAATGGATGCACTCAACCTGCTTAAAAGGTTTCATAAGAACATAAGAAATAAGACCAGAGTAGGCCATACGGCCCCTCGAGCCTGCTCTGCCATTCAATAAGATCACGGCTGATCATCGACCTCAACTCCACTTTTCCGCCCGATCTCCATATCCCTTGATTCCCCTAGAGTCCAAAAATCTATCTATCTCAGCCTTGAATATACTCAAAGACTTAGCATTCACAGCCCTCTGGGGCAGAGAATTCCAAAGATTCACAACCCTCTGAGTGAAGAAATTCCTCATCTCAGTCTTAAATGGCCTACCCCTTATCCTGAGACTATGCCCCCTAGTTCTAACCAGGGGAAACAACCTCTCAGCATCTAACCTGTCAATCCCCTTCAGAATCTTGTATGTTTCAATGAGATCACCTCTCATTCTTCTAAACTCCAGAGAGTATAGGCCCATTCTACACAATCTCTCATCATAGGACAGCCCTCTCATCCCAGGAATCAATCTAGTGAACCTTCGTTGCACCACGTCCAAGGCAAGTATATCCTTCCTTAGATAAGGAGACCAAAACTGTGCACAGTACTCCAGGTGTGGTCCCACCAAGGCCCTGTACAATTGTAGCAAGACTTCCTTACTCTTATACTCCAACCCCCTTGCAATAAAGGCCAACATGCCATTTGCCTTCCTTATTGCTTGCTGTACCTGCATGCTAGCTTTCTGTGTTTCTTGCATGAGGACACCCAAATCTCTCTGAACACCAACATTTGAAAGTTTCTCACCATTTAAAAAATATTCTGTCTTTCTATTCTTCCTACCAAAGTGAATAACCTTACATTTCTCTACATTATACTCCATCTGCCACCTTACTGCCCACTCACTTAGTCTATCTATATCCCTTCGCAGACTCTTTGTGTTCTCCTCACAGCTAACTGTCCCACCTAGCTTTGTATCATCAGCAAACTTGGATACATTACACTCGTTCTCTTCATCTAGGTCATTAATATAGATTGTAAATAGCTGAGACCCCAACACTGATCCTTGCGGCACCCCACTAGTTACAGCCTGCCAACCTGAAAAAGATCTGTTTATCCCTACTCTCTGTTTTCTGTCCGTTAACCAATCCTCTATCCATGCTACTATATTACCCCCAACCCCATGAGCCCTAATCTTATGTAATAGCCTTTTATATGGCACCTTATGGAATGCCTTTTGGAAATCCAAATATATTACATCCACTGGTTCCCCTTTATCTACCCTGCTAGTTACATCCTCAAAAAACTCTAATAAATTTGTCAAACGCGATTTCCCTTTCATAAAACCATGTTGACTCTGTCTAATCATGTTATGATTTTCTTAGTGAATTGATACCACTTCCTTAACAATGGATTCCAGCATTTTCCCGATGACTGATGTCAGGCTAATTGGCCTGTAGTTCCCTGTTTTCTCCCTCCCTCCTTTCTTGAATAGCGGTTTTACATTTGCGACCTTCCAATCCACTGGGACCATTCCAGAATCTAGGGAATTCTGGAAGATCAAAACCATGCATCCACTATTTCTGCAGCCACCTCTTTTAGAACCCTAGGATGTAGGCCGTCAGGTCCAGGGGATTTGTCGGCTTTTAGTCCCATTAGTTTCCCGAGTACCTTTTCTCTACTTATATTAATTACGTTAAGTTCCTCACCCTCATTAGACCCTTGGTTCCCCATCATTTTTGGTATGCTTTTTGTGTCTTCTACTGTGAAGACAGATACAAAACATTTGTTTAACGTTTCTGCCATTTCCTTATTCTCCATAATAATATCTCCTGTCTCAGCCTCTAAGGGACCAACGTTTACCTTTGCTACTCTTTTCCTTTTGACATACTTGTAGAAACTCTTACAATCTGCTTTTATATTTCTTGCTAGTTTTCTCTCATATTCTATTTTTTTCCTATTTATCAATTTTTTGGTCAACCTTTGCTGGTTTCTGAAACTCTCCCAATCCTCAGGCTTACTATTATTCTTTGCAACATTATACACTTCTTCTTTCAATCTAATGCTATCCTTAACTTCTTTAGTTAGCCATGGTTGGATCACTTTTCCCGTGGAGTTTTTGTTTCTCAATGGAATGTATTTTTGTTGAGAATTATGAAATATTTCTTTAAATGCTAGCCACTGCTTATCCCTTTTAATCTATTTTCCCAATCTACCTTAGCCAACTCTCCCCTCATATCTATGTACTGGCCTGCCTCCTAAGAGCGGATTGGTCACCCGCCCCTCATCCCGTCTCCATTAAAACAGGAAGTGTTGGGTTCTTGTTTCAGATTTTTAACATTTTAACTTCCCACTTGACCCAAACCCACCCTTTTTTCGGGGTTAAAATGATCCCACTGAAGTTAGTAAACGACCCCATTAGTGTAGAAAACGAATCTATTCAAATGAACTCATTTAAATCATGCAGAAACAGTGGAGTTATTTAGTTAATAGACAGGAACACAAGAACCACAGATAGAAAATCATTTAGGTTATTCTGCTCTTGTTCATGTCCCTGGAGGGGAGAAATAAAAGATTCAATCAGATTGAATCAACTATATTATGTTAAAATAGCTCCTCAATTAACTGAAGCTTATCAAACAAAATTACTTTCTAAACTGTGATTTTATCTGAGTGTTCCAAGCCTAAAGACTGTATACATTAAGTTACTCTTGTCTGAAATAAGCAAGGAGAGAGAGAGAAAACAGGGAACTACAGGCCAGTTAGCCTGACATCAGTTGTCGGGAAATTGCTGCAATCCATTATTAAGGAAGTGGTAACAGGGCACTTAGAAAATCATTATATGATTAGGCAGAGTCAACATTGTTTTATGAAAAGGAAATTGTGTTTAATAAATTCTTTGAGGATGTAACTAGCAGGTAGATAAAGGGGAACCAGTGGATGTAGTATATTTGGAATTCCAAAAGGCATTCGATAAAGTGCCACATAACAGGTTGCTACACAAGGTAAGGGCTCATGGTGTTGGGGGTAATATATTAGCATGGATACAGGATTGGTAATGGACAGAAAACAGAGAGTAGGGATAAACGGGTCATTTTCCGGTTGGCAGGCTATAACTAGTGGGGTGCCGCAAGGATCAGTGCTTGGGCCTCAGCTATTCACAATCTATATTAATGACTTAGATGAAGGGACCGAGTGCAATGTATCCAAGTTTGCTGACGATATAAAGCTAGGTTGGAAAGTAAACTGTGAGGAGAACACAAAGTCTGCAATTTTGCCTACCGAGGCGGGCTCAGTGTGGCCGAGGTAGGTGGCGGGTTGCTACCCCACTCCCAGTTCCATCCCGCTCTGTGAGAAGAATTTTCCATTGATTGGGCTTGTTAAGCCCACCCTGCGAGGTTCCCAGCCAATTAAAAGGAAGTGGGTCTGATGACATCATTTGATGACGCGTCATCAGCCAGTTTCCTTAAAGGGACCACGGCCACAATCATTTTGACAGTTGAGCTGTCAGTGTTCTGCAGCATTGAGGTGCTGCAAATACTGACAAGCACTGCACAAAGGTGCACAGCTACACCCAGGCTCGACCATGACTCCCTCCATATGCTTATCTTTGGCATTCTCTACCCAAAAGGACAGTGGATGCTGAGTTGTTGAGTATATTCAAGGCTGAGATAAATAGATTTTTGGACTCTAGGGGAATCAAGGAATATGAGGATCGGGCTAAAAGTGGAGTTGAGGTCGAAGATCAGCCATGAACTTATTGAATAGTGGAGCAGACCTGAGGGGCTGTCTGGCCGACTCCTGCTCCTAATTCTTATATTCTTAAGTAGGCTCCAAAGCACCAAATATGTTCATCTGGATATGTGGTAATTGTGTGAACGGTTCATATTATGAATGCATCAGCCAAGTAGCTAGGTCAGTCGACACAAAAGGTTTTCAGTAATCCACTAATTCCATTCGAACCTCTCCATCTATGCTCTTCCAATCCACTAGACCTTTAGGGAATCAAGGAAGGCACATGTTATTGCGAGGGTGAATGAAAGAGGTGCAAACCCAGGTGTTCTATCTGGCTAATGGTAATGGACCCAATGTGATAAATAGGGTCTGGCAAAAGGTCATCGACCTGAAACGTTAACTCTGTTTCTCTCTCCACAGATGCTGTCTGACCTGCTGAGCAGTTACAGCATTTTCTGTTTATCGTTCAGATTTCCAGTATCCACAGTATCTCTGTGATAAATAGGGCCCCTGGGCTAGGGAAGGGATCAATCATTCTGGTTCCCATTCTTGGCCAGTCACTCCATGCTAGAAAGTGTCTGTGCGGGTGGGATTAAGTGAGGGCCGGATTAGTCTCAGCTATGATGCCTTCCATGGCTGAATAGGCTGCTGACATTCAAGCGTAGGTTGCCAGCTGGCAACCATCCAGTTTTGGGGTGCTACTCGGGCGAGCAACAGTCAGAAATGGTGTGGTACTTGCCGCTGTTGAAAGCACCGCCTCAGACTTAATTTAAATGTTAATTTGAAGTTGTGAATATCCTGCAAACCATTTCCCAGTATTCTGGTCTGCAGAACATCAGATATAAATTGTACCCACATGAAATGAATGGCCATGGTTGTTAGGTAGCAGTTAGGTATTGGGAAGGTCATGAAAAGTAAGTGTATTTCAGTGTTTATTAAGAAAACTTCCTTTTTGTGTTTTTTTTTCGCTTTACCAATTGTTAAAAAAAACAATTGGTCCAGCACCATTACTGGCATGAATGGGTTTCCCAATGGGAATCCCCCCAACTGAGGTGTTTGCAGGAGGAGGACCATGCAGGGCAGGCTGCATGAGAGATGCTCTGTCCCCACCCACCAGCGTGTACCACCCACATCTGCAGACAGAGGTGTACATGCCTAGTTTTGGCAATTAGTGCATGCAGAGGCTCCTATTCCCAAAGGAAGCTGGGACAGCAAACCCAATGACACTATTAACTATGTGAATGCTTGACTAACCATAATTTTAGATGCTTGCTCAGGAGAATCCCAATCACAGTATGCCATGCATTCAGTGGCACTGCATGAAAGGCAGCATGCCAGGGGGAACAACAGCCAGTGTATCCCAATTAGCCGCACCCACCAGCATGTCACCAATCAGTCTGCATGCTCTCCCTGGCAGTGACTATTGGGAAGGATCTGGGTAACAAGTGATCCAGATGCCGTGGCATCTGCTGCATGATCACCTGCAGCTACCCTGCTGCATAAGGCTCCCAAATCTAGCGGCAGTAATAGTAAGTTATAGCCTGAAAGCTGGCACCACTGCCTTGCAGGCATGCTTAATGCATGACCAATAGAGCTGGTGTTGTGGAGTGGCAGTGTCCTTAGTACCACCTTCTGCAGCATTATCGTCACTTCAGCAGTCATTACATTGCTGGCGTGGTGCTGGACTGCTTTGTCACTTACCTGAAGACTCATCTTCGAATGCTTGGTTTCCTTTCCTTTCAGTTTTGCCAGTCACGTCTTAGCCCCCTCCGCCCTTCAATCTTGGCAAAGGCTGCTAATGGGATGAAAAGGCTTTCTAAAGGCTTCCAGAATTCCCTTTACCTTACCGTGACACTTCCTTTTAATTGTCCCCCTCCCTTGAAGTTTCACTTACCTGCAAGTTTCCACTCGTGTGCGCCCTACACCTGCCCAAGTCTTCTCCTGGCCCAATGCATGGTGATAATTATGAGCTGACCACAGAGAATCCGGGTGCAAATAGCACACTTCAGCCGAGGTTTTCCAACTGCTGTTACGTTAACACCAGCATGAGCCTGTTTAAAATCAAAGGATAAACACTATTGTTAAAATAATCACAATTGGAAAAATAGGATTTGCTTATGTGTCACTGCAAAGCCCATTTCTAGCTATCTCGTGTGAACTACACCTGTAGAGGATCAATCTAGGCTTCACTGCTTGAGCTGGCATATGAAAAATGGCCACCTGGGCTAGCACCTGTGAAATGACATACACTTACAGAGGATTTACAGCACAGAAACAGGCCAATCGACCCAACTTGTTTGTGCCGGTGTTTATGCTCCACATAAGCCTCCTTCCACCCTACTTCATCTCACCCTATCAGCATATCCTTCTATTCCTTTCTCCTTCATACACTTATCTAGCTTCCCCTTAAGGCATCTATGCTATTCGCCTCAACCACTCCATATGGCAGCAAGTTCCACATTCTAACCACTCTCTAGGTAAAGAGGTTTCTGCTGAATTCTTTATGAGTGACTATCTATATTTAGTCCCCTATTTTTGGACTCCTCGCAAATGGATTCACCTCCTCTGTGTCTACCCTATCAAACTCCTTCATAATTTAAAATGTTCAGAGTGAAGCTTACAGGCTCCTATTTGACTGGGTCACATGTTTTAACTAACAACAAAGAACAATCATTGATGTTATACCGTCAAAGGACCAAGCAAACAGCACATGACACTGCCGTTGATTGCATATACCAAGCAAGCCAACCCTAACATTTACTGGAGCAATTACTTACAATCTATACATTTTATGAAAGAATCATTTATTATTCACTTGTACCCATTAAAAAAAAAGGCTTATTCAAGTGAAAGAATTCAAACCAGTGCTTGCAAACCCTGCCACTAAAATAAAAAACTAGACATTTGGCTAATAGTAAATGTCAAATAATATACCGTGTTGCAGAGAACTCATTGCAGGGATTAATGGTGGCATTTGATGCAACATAAACTTCCAAAGTGCATTTTTCTTCTTCTTCTTAGGCAGTCCCTTGGGACCGAGGATGACTTGCTTCCACATTGAAAATGAGTTCTCAGGTGACTGATGAGTTCAATGTCACAGGTGGGGCAGACGGTGCTTGAAGGGGTGGGTGGGTGGGGTGCTTGGGTTGACGTGCACTCCTTGCACTGCTTGCGCTTGGCTTCCGCCGAAGAGACTCGAGGTGTTCGGCGCCTTCCTGGATGCTTCTCCTCCACTTTGTGCAGTCTTGGGCCAGGGATTCCCAGGTGTCAGTGGGGATGTTGCACTTTTTCAAGGAGGCTTTGAGGGTGTCCTTGAAGCGTTTCCTCTGCCCACCTGGGGCTCTCTTGCATTAAGAACATAACATAAGAACATAAGAAATAGGAGCAGGAGTAGGCCATTTGGCCCCTCGAGCCTGCTCTGCCATTTAATGAGATCATGGCTGATCTGATCTTGGGCTCAGCTCCATTTCGCTGCCCGCTCCCCATAACCCTTAACTCCCTTATTGTTCAAAAATCTGTCTATCTCCACCTTAAATATATTCAATAACCCAGCCTCCACAGCTCTCTAGGGCAGAGAATTCCACAGATATATGACCGTCTGAAAGAAGAAATTCCTCCTCATCTCAGTTTTAAATGGGTGACCCCTTATTCTGAAACTATGCCCCCTAGTTCTAGATTCTCCCATGAGGGGAAACATCCTCCCTGCATCTACCCTGTCAAGCCCCCTCAGTATCTTATATGTTTCAGTAAGATCGCCTCTCATTCTTCTAAACTTCAATGAGTATAGGCCCAACCTGCTCAACCTTTCTTCATAAGTCAACCCCTTCATCTCAGGAATCAGATGAAGGATTGAGGATAAGTAAATTGAGAGGGGGAGAAAGGTTTATGTTGTCCACGAAGGGTCTGGAGGTTATTTTTAAGCACTATCCTGTCCCAAATACTGTCCTGTCTAGCTTAAACTGGGTCAGTGAAGCTGTAGAGAATATTTCACAAAGAATGACCATTATGGTTCAGGCTCTCTCCCAACACTCCTCTGTCGATCACAACAAAAGAAGTAGCTTCCTTAAGCAGGTCTGTATGTCCTTCTATAAGAGACTTACAACCTTATACTCACCATGAATGGAGTAGAAGGGGAGATTTTCTGAGTCAGCACTCTGACACATACCAGGAAACTGCACCCCAACCTGTAATTGTCCATCTATTCATTTAATGGGGGGACAATCATGGACTGGAGGTGTACAATTTCCCAATATGAGTTCCTGGTGTGCACCAAGAGGACTGCAACAGAAAATCTTCTCAGAAGTGCCACAGGACTAACATTTACCTTCCCTTTTTACATTATTACCACAGCAGACTTCAAGGGCAGCCCACCACATCTTCACTTTGAAAAACAGGAAAATAGGCAGCCTGTTATACCATTGCATTCAGGCTAAAGTAATAGTCAAGTCTATTTACAAGAAGAATGATTACATAGAAGTAGAAATACACAGAAAGAAACTAAAATTGCAATACTACTGAAATGAATCCACAATACCTTTTACAGAACCTGGTGACACAGTCCAATAATTTTTTGTAGATTTCCTGATGTGATGATGTGAGTGAGGTGATATTGCTGTTAACATCCTCGACAATCACGACACAGCAGTCCAGCTGTCACCTTAGCCACCACTTGAAAACTGAACTGAACGTTACAGCAATAGTTGTCACATGTATTCACCCATCTGGATAGAGAACAGTCAATCCAACCAGCTCAAAGGCGCAATGGTGCACAGAATAATATGAGTTGCTTTGCACACTTTGCCCAGGCCTTGCCTTCCTAATTAATGTTTTGGCCATTGTTTCCCAGGATAAAGCTTCTGCATTCAGGGTAGTTTGCAGATCGGACCGGACACTTCTTAAAGCGGGGGGGGCCACTTGCTCCCCAGCCACACCCTGCTCATTGCAGCCTTGAATCTCAGCCTGGAGAGACCTGTAATCCATTTTGCTGCCAAGCATGGAGAGGGTGAGAGAACGCGCTCATCGCTTCACCGAGCGGGCCTTGGATGCTCTGGTTGACGCAGTGGAGCGCAGACGATGCATGCTGTTCCCGGAGAGTGGCAGGAGGCCTTTGCCACGCGAGTTCAGAAGAGTGTGGAGGGAGGTGGCTCAGAGCGTCTCCTCCAGGAGCATGGTGCCCAGGACCCATGTCCAGTGCCGCAAAAAGTTCAACGACCTCACTCGGGTCGTCAGGGTGAGTGGCTTTTTCTCAATACCTCTCCATCCCTCCATCTCAACCTCACTCTATGGCCAGAGGGTCTTAAAACCCCAATGCACAACACTCATGCAACACCTATGGCCCTTTCATCAAACACACACACACATTCCACACTTTGCATACAGTAAGGGCTATTCACCTATGGGAGGCACATCAGGCAAGACCATGGCTGCATATTGTAAGGGCTATTCACCTATGGGAGGCACATCAGGCAAGACCATGGCTGCATATTGTAAGGGCTATTCACCTATGGGAGGCACATCAGGCAAGACCATGGCTGTATATTGACTCAGATGCTGTCCTTTTTCTTGCAGGCTAAGCTGGCTCATAATCGGAGACAGCAGCAACGGACGGGTGGAGGGCGGCTTCAGCTGCAACCCCTCAGCGATCTGGAGGAGCGCGTCCACAGGATTGTGGCAAGCCGGGTGATCGGTCCCGTCGCCACTGGAGACGCCGACCCCGTTGTGGACAGCAATGGTAAGGTCATCACCTTTTTGTCCTCTGTCCTTCCACTTGTCCCTCACAATACCAGCCTTTGACACTTTCAATCCAACTTGCTAACTCGCTGCACTTATTCCTCCCTTACTGCCACCCTGTCCTCACGCTAAAGCCACTCTTGTACCTCCCTGCTTTCAGATGGTGATTCACCAGCTGAGGAGATGGTCCCTGAAGCTGCCACTGGGAGTGATGCTGCAGCTGAGGAGGAAGAGGAAGCCGGAGCATCAGTGCCGCCCTCTCCCGAGGAAGCCCATGGCCACACTGGGAACACGCCTTACCCGGAGGGGAGCAGGGGGGAAGGGGCTGATGATGGTGAAGTTCCAGGACCCAGCGGGCTGCAGCAACGCCATGGGGGGGGGGAGGGAAGAACGGGGGAGCAGGGGGGAAGGGGCTGATGATGGTGAAGTTCCAGGACCCAGCGGGCTGCAGCAACGCCATGGGGGGGGGAGGGAAGAACGGGAGCCTTCTCCCCAGAGGGAGAGTATGCCAGACACTCCTAATGCAATGGACGCAGAGGAGGAGCGGCTGATTGCAGAAATGAACAGCCAGGCGGTGGGCATGCACACTGAGCTCATGGGTGCAGTGGGAAGGGTGCCCGAATGCATTGAGGCACTGGCAAGGAGTGTCGAGCACTTCGCTGTAGCACAGGCGGATGCCACACTAAAGCTTACTGCTGCAATTCAGTCACTGGCTGCCAGGAACCCATCTGAGCCTGCTCTCATGCAGACTCAGATTGAGGCCACGCGAGCACTGACTGCTGCCATCCTCGATGGTTCGTGCACATGTCCCCGGGGCTGTCACCGCGCCGCAGCAGGCCAGCAATCTGTTCTCCGGCAAATTGCTCCGGATGCTGAAGTGCTGCCCCGTGGGAGTGCCAGTGTGTCGGGCGAGCAGGGAGTTGCTGTCCTCTCTCACGATGACAGCATTCCTGCTGCCAACACTGTCACTTCTCCACTGCACTTGCCACCGCCTGTAGGACAGACTGCTGCCGCCCATGCAGAGTTGGTGCAGTCTGCAGCCGGGCCCTCCAGGCCCAGAAGTGGTCGAGGCCGTCCTTCAGGGGCATCTGCAGTGTCAGGGTCTGACAAGCAGCAGCCTTCCACCAGCCTTGCTGCAGCCACTGAGGTACCATTACGGAGGAGCAGTAGGGTTAGAAGGGGGGAAGTGCGCAAGGGAAGGAGATCACCCTCGAAGGGCAAAAAGTAGGAGGTGTGCCAAAATGCTGGTCATTTTTTTATTAAAGGCCGAGGTTCATGGCCCAACTTTTGTTTAGTGTTTTGGACATTATCTCCAGGTTGTGAGAACCAGTTATGTTATTGACTGTTTTTTTGTGTTTATTTCTATGAGTTTGTCATGAGGAATTGACACACACAGAGTTTGTACAATAAATAAGTTTCTGTATTCAAAATATACATGGCTGGTGGTTGGAATTATTGGTGCCTTGGCCGGCTTAGGGGTTGCGTGCTGGGTTGATTCGTGTTTGTAGCACTGGCAGGGGCCCTAGAAGCGGCTTGCTATTAGTCGTTGACGGACGGCCCTTGCAGTTTGACCATTGTGGGCCGCCCTCCTGCCTTGGTGCTGCTGCTGATCATCGTCCTCGGCCTGTTCCTCCTCTTCCTCCTCCTCCTCTTGTGGTGCTGCAAGGCCTGGTGGCATTGGCTGCGTCCTGAGGATTGCCATGTTGTGCAACATGCAGCACACCACTACGAATTTGGAAACTTGCTCAGGCGAGTACTGCAGGGCTCCTCCGGAATGGTCCAGACAGCGGAATCGTTGTTTGAGCACGCCGATTGTGCGCTCAATAATGTTCCTGGTTGCTTGTTGGCTTTCCTGGTACCGCAGCTCAGCAGGGGTGTTTGGCGCACGGAGCGGTGTCATCAGCCAGGTGCTCAATGCGTACCCCTTGTCCCCCAGAAGCCAACCAACTGGCTGATGCGGTGCCTCGAAAATTTCTGCCACAGTACTCTGGCGCAGGATGAAAGCATCGTGGCAGCTGCCCGGATAGTGGGCATTGACAGCGAGAATCACCTGTCTGTGGTCACAGACCAACTGCACATTCAAGGAATGGAACCCCTTTCTGTTCCGGAACTCCTCTGCATTCTCTCGCGGAGCACGCAAAGCCACATGCGTGCAGTCAATGGCGCCCTGCACCATGGGGAAGCCCGCTACCCTCGCAAAGCCCATAGCACGGTCATGCTGCTTGTCTGGGGTCATAGGGAAGGAGATGAAGTCTCGTCTCCTTGTGAAGAGGGCATTGGTGACCTGCCGGATGCAGCGATGCACCGCAAACTGGGAGATATTGGCGAGGTCCCCAACAGCAGCTTGGAATGAGCCAGTGGCGTAGAAGTTCAAAGCCACTGTGACCTTCACTGCCACCGACAGAGACGTCCTGGACCTCAGCTGAGGCTGCAGATCTGGCTGCAGCAGGTGGCAGAGCTCAGTGACCACCTCCTTGCTGAATCCCAGCCTTCGCAAACACAGCTCCTCGGACATGTGGATGTAGGAGAGCTGTTCACGATATACCCTGGGAGGGTAAGCTCTCCTGTACATGCGCCTGATGGGCCTCCTCCATCTGGCCATCATTGCCACTCTCTGTCTGCGTCTCACTCTCCTCCGATTGAGCTGGAGCAGGACGACGCCCCCAATCATTGCAGCCCCCATATTCTCTTTGCCAGAAAAGTAATGAGGTACAGCAACGAAAGTAGCAGCAAAGTTAGGATGAACTAGGCAAAACTACCTCACAAAGCGTTGAGTCAATGTAGAAGTCTCTCTCTCTCTCTCTCTCCGAATCTCTCTCTCTCTCTCAGAACGAGTGGTGCATAAATGTCGACCACAGAAAAAGACAGGAAGAGGCCCCCTTTAAATAGCGCCCCCCCCAGCCCCACACCGATTGATAACGTTCCAGTCTTCCGGTCGTTGGAAGCGCCAGGCGGTAAGGCAGGGGGCGCCACTCAATTTCCGCTCCGGGGCGCCCCAAGGGCGTTGCACCACGGAATGACGTCACAATCTGCGCGCGCAGGTGGTCGCAGCGGTAAGTTTTAGCGCCGCCGCACAATCTCAAGTTAAGTTCTCGAGCGGCGCAAACAGCGCTGCGCCCGGGCGTTAGCGCCTTAACGCCCCATTAGCGCCCATTTAAGGCGCTAACGGGAGGCGCAACCAACTGAATTTTTACCCCATTGTGCCTTTTGCACAAGCTTTGACAGCGGATGTGTATTTGCTAACTTAGCTGGGAGAGGCGGCTTCCAAACAGATATATTCCTGTTTAAGGCAGGTTGGAGCTTTTCGTCCACCACAGTGATCTTACATTTCGGTTTTCCACTTCATGGCAAGAACAAAATCAGACAGTGGCCGCAACAGGGGCAGATCAGCTGTTGCAAATTAATTGAAAATCTTAACACTAATAACTAACGCAACATAAGACATAATGATAAAAGGACAACAATGGGCTCTTAAAAAACAGACATCACACGTGAATAATGGTTATTTACGCAAGGTCCCAATGGATGATCAGAGCCCATGGAACTGTACACCAGCAAGAAGACAATACCTTCGGAGATGGGAAATGGTAATAATAATAATAAAAATGAATAAGTAACAGAATTGAGACAAACAGAATCTCTGAAGTAAAGTTACTTTGGACAGTTCGGACCTCGTTCCTGGTGAACCTGGCACTGACTTCACAGCACAAACTGCCCTTAGGGTGGCCCTGATGGGCGAATAGGATGGATATGTTCTATGGATTTCAAATTTTGGGTTAAGGCACATTTTTTGGGAACAGTTTATAACGCATCGGAGGAAGATTTTTTCTGGTCACTTTGGCCAAAGCTGTAAACATGTCCATTTCGACAACTTCTACTGTTTTTCTAGAAAGACAGACTTACGTTTATATGGAGCCTCATCACATCTCTGAAATGTCCCCAAGTGCTTCATGTACAATTAATTACTATAAAGTGCAGTGACTTAATATTTGGGCAAATGTGGCATCTATTTTGTATACAGCAAGTACAAATGAACTGTTAATTTCTTCTGGTAGTTTTGGTTGAGAGAACAATATTGAACAGGACTCTGGGAGAATTCCCTACTCTTCTTCAGATAGTGTCTTTAACACTCATCTGAGTCACCAGAACAGGCAGATGGGGTCTCCGTTTAATGTCTTATCTGATGTTTGGCACCCCTGACAATGGAGCACTCCCTCAGAACTGCACTGGAGTGGAGCTTGAACCTGAATCTTCAGACTCAGAAGTGAGTGTGCTACCAACTGAGATAACCTGACATAGGAAAGGCAGGAAATCCTTCAGCAATCTTTACGATGCCATTAACACACAGTGAACTGGCAAAATCTTTCCTGCATTCTGCCTGACCAGGGAGGACTCAATGACACTGGATACAGAAAATGGAGAAAGGTGATTTTTCCCCAGTGGAGGCATGCATCACGTAGAACTCATCCATTAAAACTTATTGTAAAAAACAAGAATCCCTGATCCAAGCATAACATTAACATACAAAATACTTAGTCAGGCATAAAATGTTATTCAATGATCTTTCTCTGATGCTCAGCAGGGTACAAGAATCATTCCACTGTCAAGTTTCACCTTATAATAATGCCTCATTTTACAAATTAATCACTATTATGTGAAGTGTACATTTTAGACCAGATAGAGTCAGATATTAACTATAACCAATGAAAAGTACTGGATTTTCCAGTAGCAAGCCATAAAATAAAGTTGCATTCTTTTGACCTTACTATTCCTTTACCAGTGACTGTGGTACATTACTACCTTTGGTTATTATCTGTAACATTCACTTAATACTAAACATAACTAATTGAATTTATCACCAGCATACCAAAACATTAATGTAAGACAATTTATTTGCTGTAATAAAACCAGAAATTGCTGGAAATACTCAGCAGGTGAGGCAGCATCTGTGGAAAGAGAAACAGAGTTAACGTTTCCGGTCGATGACCTTTCATCAGCACTGAAAAATGTTTGAGATGCAGCAAGTTTTAAGCAAGTGCAGAAGCAGGGAAAGTGGGAGGGGAGGAAAGAACAAAGGGGAAGGTCTGTGGTAGGGTAGAAGGCAAGAGAGATTAAATGACAAAAGGGATGAAGTTGCAAGGCAAAAGGGGGTGGTAAAGAAACAAAAGATGGGTCCAGAGCAGCTGAAAATGACAACAGCAGAATCATTACCAGCAACTGCTGTCCGAAAAAATGGAAGCATTGGGTCTGATCTGAAATTATCAGTGATGTAAGAAAACTACTAGGCACTTGGTCTAAGCGTTAAACAAAGCTTTAATCAACTGTTTTACAACATGGAGGTCTAGCTGTGTCCTTCACTAGTTCCTGTTGAGGAATGTCCTGAGCAAGCTGGGGCCGTGCCCGAGTATTTATACTCTCCCTGGACAGCGCCACCAGCAGGCCGCCCAGTATTATTTCATAAGTCATTTCCACATGAATGACAAGATTCATGTCAATCACCTCACCTCACAGTCTCTTTATAAGAAAGTGGCGAAGGCAGCTGAATAAAACCAAGACTCTCACCAGCTCTCTTATTTCCTCAAATTGTGGCACATGTTGTTCAGGTTTGGGAGCACCCAAACTCATACTTCAATAACTTTGGTTGCAGCTTTAGAAAACTTGAAGGTTCCATTGACCTCCCATTTCCATTTCGACTCTCCGCTATTCCTTAAATAACAATTTTAGAAATACTGTGCACTGCCCTTCTATCTCTCAAATTATAAGCAGCAAGATAAAAATGAGATATCCTCTGGAGAAATTCATATGCAAATGAACCACTGATATTTGCAATGCTTAAGGATTTTTGTTTAATCGGGAGATCAAGGTGAAGAGGCAAGGTCCATAGTACAGGGCATCACCAGAGACGACAAGGTAAATCAGAAAGTCGTGATTTTTTTTTATCCGTTCCTGGGATGTGGGCATCGCTGGCAAGGCCAGCATTTATTGCCCATCCCTAATTGCCCTCGAGAAGGTGGTGGCGAGCCGCCTTCTTGAACCGCTGCAGTCCGTGTGGTAAAGGTACTCCCACAGTGCTGTTAGGGCGGGTGTTCCAGGATTTTGACTCAGCAACGATGAAGGAACGCCGATATATTTCCAAGTCAGGATGGTGTGTAACTTGGAGGGGAACTTGCTGGTAATGGTGTTCCCATGTGCCTGCTGCTCTTGTCCTTCTAGGTGGTAGAGATCGCAGGTTTGGGAGGTGCTGTCGAAGAAGCCTTGGCGAGTTGCTGCAGTGCATCTTGTAGTTGGTACACACTGCAGCCACGGTGCGCCGGTGGTGGAGGGAGTGAATGTTTAAGGTGGTGGATGGGGTGCCAATCAAGCGGGCTGCTTTGTTCTGGATGGTGTCGAGCTTTTTGAGTGTTGTTGGAGCAAGTGGAGAGTATTCCATCACACTCCTGACTTGTGCCTTGATGGTGGGTGACGCTAAGCTCAGGTTGTAAAAGGCTGTGGGTTGTCGGAGGATGGGAAGACTGAGAGGTAAGGAATTCCACAGTTTTGAGCTGCTGGGAATGAGAGTATGAGCTGGTGCGATCAGTCTTGATTTCAACACAGTGAGGACGTAAGGAAGAGGAGACAATGTAAAAAGAAAGGAAGACTTACATTTATATAGCGCTTTTCACAACCTCAGGAGTCCCAAAGTGCTTTACAGCTAATGAAGTACTTTAGAAGTGTAGTCACTGTTGTAATGTAGGAAACGCGGTAGCCTATCTGCGCACAGCAAGATTCCACAAACAATAATGTGATAACGACCAGATAATTTGTTTGTAGTGATATTGATTCAGGGATAAATATTGGCCAGTGCACCCCTGCTCTTCTTTGAAATAGTGCCATGGGATCTTTTCTATCCACCTGAGAGGGCAGACGGGGCCATCGGTTTAACGTCTCATCCGAAAGACAACATGTCCAACAGCGCAGCATTGGAGTGTCAGCCTCAATTTTAGTGCTCAAGTCTCTGGAGTGGGACTTGAACCCCACAACCTACTGACTCAGAGGTGAGGAGTGCTACCAACTGAGCCACAGCTGACAGCTAAGGATAAGGAGAGTGCGCAGGTAGAAAGATTGTGTTGTTTCTGGACTTGCTGGGTAAATATGGGGTTAAATATACTTTGGATGAGATGACACATTGTACCAACAGTTCACATGAGGCTTACCTCCAGGAATTCTGAGCATCATCTCATCAGAGGATAGCTGTATAGGCTTCTATTTTATTCAAAATACTTTTATGAAAGGAAAAACAAAATCAGGGAACATCAGAATTGCCTGAGCATTACTGTGTAAGTTAAAGGGCGGAGAACTGCCTCGCACATTGCCAGTCTTCTCCTTTTTGTTTTGTGTCATTGTAATTATTATCACCTGCAGTGAGGCACCCTGGCTACAATTAGATAATCTCTAGTGTTGAGCCCCTGATGCACTGTGACATGTTCGAGATTTTCAACCCTGCTAGCTGGACCAGACTTGGCCATAATCCAGTTTTATAAAAAGGGAAAAGGCACAAGTAGGGCATTTTAAAATCTCAGAACTAGTTTTCAATTCTGCCTTCTTCGCCAGTCATCTTAAATAAACAATGAGTCCGTCCATAATTGAGTCTTTTCATAATCCCCGTCTCCCTGTGCAGGAACCCAGATTCTCACTTGAGACTCAGCGAGCACTGACATAAATCACACTCAGTCCCATTAACACATTTTTTTTATACCTTTCAAGGTCAGTGTATTTCAAAGCTACCCAGCAATGACAGGAGGAACAGAGGTTTATTTCATTTATATTCATTCGCCAGATGCAGGGTTTGGAGTATTTTTCTGTGGTTGCTCATAGTACTGTCAGGAGCACAGGAACAGGAGTAGACCATTCGGCCCCTCCAGCCTGATCAGCCATTCAATTAGATCACGGTTGATGCATCAAGGGAGCGTTAGGAGTGACAATTGTGACCAGCAAGGCTGACAGTGATTTTACATTTTCCACCAGTTTTGGGAGAGCACTGGAGAGATTGGTCTCCCTGCTTCCATTCACCACTGGTTTCTGTATTTGGATTTGGAGCTGCCAAATCCTACAGCGGTTCGCAATACCCATGAAATAGTGGGTTTCCACTGTCGCCTGGACCAGGCTAGTCAGGCGAGTTTATACTTCTAAGTACAATTGATGGCTGCAGAACATTGGCAGCAGTTTTAGAATGGGAAAGCTCCTAAACCAAAATGTATGATCCTCACTCCTTAAGAGAACTGTGATGGAGAACTATGATGTTTTACTAGACGGATGAGCCGAGATGAGGTAAATGGATTTCCTCCTCCATATCCATCTTGCGATCTTGTGGAAAGGCCGTTGGCATATTTCATTATGATTAATTAACCTCCCGTGGCATTGCATATCGGGAGGTGGGGGCTGTAACTTTAACTATTAATCGCCGGGCGAAAAACGGGCGATAGAGAATTGGCAGCCTGTTTTACACCTCACCTTGCTTTTCTTTTCCAATGAATCACTCAATCTGACCATAGCAAGCACCAGCTCAGATATTGGCACCACGCGTACTTTAGAGGCTATGTTAGAGGATGGGTCTTCACGTGGTGAATCACTGGGGACAATTGTGCAGGAACTAGGGCAGGGAGATGGGGTGCCACAGGTGCCAGCTTGCTGAAGGGCGATATCACATACTAACTCTGCTGCAGAGGACTTGGATGCTGACTTCGAAGGCCCAGCCTACCGCAGAAGGCTGATGGACCTATACCAGGATATGCTAGGTGCATTGAGCAGCTTGCCAGTGATGTATTGTGCACAATGTCGCAGAGCATGGAGGAGTCCAGCTCCAACTTGTGTCAAGGCTTTGCGCAGAGCATGGACACCATTCTGTCCAACATGGACCAGGTGGTCAGCTCCATGAACACTACAGTGCCACTACCATGATGGAGCCTCTCCTGACAGCTCTCACAGCTGCCATATAAACTCAGATTACTGCCATCTTGGCTTTGGGGGCCACTGTTCACAGGGGATTCCAGAGTATCACGTCACTCCTGCACTCTGTTCTCATGCGGAACCGGAGGAGTGCTGAGCCATAATCACAGGAGCATGATCTTGGCACCATGGAAAAGGCACCAGCTGTCCTCTCTCAGGAAGACAGCATGTCTGCTCCCCCACCATCAACTCCGCCAGTGCCACACAGCCAGCTGGCCCAGACGGCCCCGGCCCATGTCGAGATGCTGCAGTCTGTAGTCAGGCCCTCAAGACCCAGAGCTGCTCGAGGTCACCCACCATGGCCATCTGAAGTGTCCTCAATGGAAACTCAGGGGTGATGTCTGGAAGCATTTTTTTCACACTGGATACTAGAAATCTGGAACTCGCTCCCCCAAAAGGCTATGGTTGCTGGGTTAATTGAAATTTTCAGGACTGAGATGGATAGATATTTGTTGGGCAAGATATTTATCCCTCAACCCTTGGATATTAAATTAATATTTTGCATTTTAACTTTTTCAAATGATGGTGAACTTTAACAGAACCCAAAGTGGTTAAGTCATCGAGCCCCAATGACATGCATCCTATTCTGTTAAAATAAATCAGAAAGGCAACAGCAGAGGCTCTGGCCACAATTTTCAATCCTCCTTAAATATGCAAATAGTGTCATCACACTGGAGAGTAGCAATGTAACATCTTTGTTCATCAAGGGAGAGAAGGACATAACTGTAGACCAATTAGTCTAACATCAGCTGTGGACAAACTCTTAAAATCCATAATTTGAGGTAAAATTAGTGAGCGTTTAGAACTGCATAGATTAATCAAGGACAGCAAGTACAGTTTTGTTGAAGGCAAACTGATAGATAAAGTGCATTCAGTAGATGTAGTGTATATGGATTCTGAGAAAGTATTTGATAAGGCTTGTGAGAAATATTCAATTGTATGGTACAAGAGGAAATATACCAGTATAGATAGAAAGTCGATTGGCAGACAGGAAACATGGAATTAGTTTTAGACTGCTTTAGCAAAATGTAAACACAGACATGATGGGCTGAATGGCTTCCTAAATTGTGAAGTATGAAGTTTTTCCTCTAATCTTTGTATGTAGCTGGGGAGGTGAGGAGAGGGGGTTGGGAGGGGGGCGGGGGCTGGGGGGTTGTCAGTTGAACAGAAGTGGGAGTCGCAGCTTGGAGGAACAAGACCAAAACCCAAAGTGCTGTTGGCTTTTTTTGTGGTGTTATCAAATGATATAACCAAACAGAAGCAAGTAGAAGGAAATTGATTAGAATAAATTTGATATAGAATTATTAAACAAAGGGGGAGAAATTGGCTAACCCCTGAAAACGAGCGTGGGGATCGCGGATTACGCAATTAACCCATGCCCATTCATTGCGTTGCAGGCAGCAAGTTAAATTGGTGCTGGCTGCTGCTTTACATGATTGCTGCATGCAGCCAGTGCTACCCGTGCTGTTCATTGGCTGCATGCATCAGCAGGGGGCCCAATATTGCGAGTGGCTCCCACTACTTAAAGGCAGCCTGCACCTCTTAAAGGGGAGGTGCATTGTGGCTGCAAGAAGTGGTGGGAGTTTTTTCAAAAGTCAATCTGGGCTGTGATACTTTGAGCAATGGTTGAACATGCGAGAGAACGGTTTACAGACAATGCACTGGAGGTCTTGGTGGAAAAGGTGGAAAGAAGAAGAGACGTCCTATATCCACAGTGGGGCAGGAGGCCCTCCAGACATATCCTCAGGAGGAAGTGGGAAGAAGTAGCGATGGAGGTCAATGCCAGGAGTGTTGCTCCAAGAACATGGATACTGTACAGGAACAGGTGTAACAATCTCACATGAGTTGTCAAGGTGAGTGAGTTTATCCTCAAATGGAATATCCTACCAACATATCCACTGCTCAATTCTCTGCACCCCCATCATGCACCTACCAACCCTAAACTTCTTATATTTTACCTTACCCTCACACATTTAGCACTGTTGCAAGCCTCGCACACACTGGCAGCTAATCAACCATGACAGTCACATCACACAAACATATTGCAGGACACTCGCTGACAAACTTCCCTCTTGCACGGGATCTGCATCTGCAAGAGCCAGTGTGGGGGGGAAAGGTCGCGCACTAGTTCTGCTGTAGAGGACTCAGATGAGGACTTCGATTGGCCAGCTACAGAAGAATGCTGATGGGTGTACATAATCAAATGCTTGGTGCATTGGAAAGCCTGCCAGAAAGCCTGTACTCAATGTCAAGGAGCATGGAGGAGTCCAGCACTAACTTGGCACAGGGCTTTGCGCAGACCTTGGAGCCCATCCTTTCCAACATGGAATGGGTGGTCACCTCCATCAGCACACCTGTGGAACCCACCATGATACAGCATCTGATGGCTAATGTCACAGCTTGTATTGCAGCACAAACAGTTTCCATCAAAGGTCTGAGTGCTGCAGTGGAAGCTCAGACTGCTGCCTTGCAAACTCAGACTGCTACCATCATGGCTCTGGAAACCAGAGTTCAAAGGAGTTTCCAGGGCATCACAGTAGTCCAACAATCTATCCTCCAACAGATTACTATGATTGCTGAGGCGACAGCTCAGGAGAGTCACAGTGGCTCCGTAGAGCACGAACCTGCCATTCTCTCTTAGGTTGACAGCATTCCTGCTCCTACCCCTGTCACTCCACCAGTGCCCATGTTGTTGCCTGTCAGCCAGCCAGCCCAGACTGCTGCAGCCCAGGCCGAGATGGTGCAGTCTGAGGCTGGGCCTTCTAGGCCCAGAACTGCTCGTGGTCGCCCTCCAGGTCCATCTGCAGTCTCCTCTATTGAAGGTGAGCAGCCTTTTTTTTAAAATTCATTCCTGGGATGTGGGCGTCACTGTCAAGGCCAGCATTTATTGCCCATCCTTAATTGCCCTTGAGAAGGTGGTAGTGAGCCACCTTCTTGAACCGCTGCAGTCTGTGTGGTGAAGGTACTCCCACAGTGCTGTTAGGGAGGGAGTTCCAGGATTTTGACCCAGCGACGATGAAGGAACGCCGATATATCTCCAAATCAGGATGGTGGGGAACTTCGAGGGGAACTTGCAGGTGATGGTGTTCCCGTGTGCCTGCTGCCCTTATCCTTCTAGGTGGTAGAGGTCGTGGGTTTGGGAGGTGCTGTCGAAGAAGCCTTGGCGAGTTGCTGCAGTGCATCTTGTAGATGGTACACACTGCAGCCACGGTACACCAGTGGTGGAGGGAGTGAATGTTTAAGCTGGTCGATGGGGTGCCAATCAAGCAGGCTGCTTTGTCCTGGATGGTGTCGAGCTTCTTGAGTGTTGTTGGAGCTGCACTCATCCAGGCAAGTGGAGAGTATTCTATCACACTCCTAACTTGTGCCTTGTAGATGGTGGAAAGGCTTTGGGGAGTCAGGAGGTGAGACACTCGCCGCAGAATACCTAGCTTCTGACCTGCTCTTGTTGCCACAGTATTTATGTGGCTGGTCCAGTTAAATTCCTGGTGAATGGTGACCCCCAGGATGTTGATGGTGGGAGATTCGGCGATGGTAATGCCGTTGAATATCAAGAGGCGGTGACTAGACTCTCGCTTGTTGGAGATAGTCATTGCCTGCCACTTGTGTGGCGCGAATGTTACTTGCCACTTATCAGTTCAAGCCTGCATGTTGTCCAGGTTTTGCTGCATGCAAAAATGAGAAGTCGCACAACACCAGGTTATAGTCCAACAGTTTTATTTGAAATCACGAGCTTTCGGAGCGCTGCTCCTTCGTAAGGTAAAGTGATTTCAAATAAAACTGTTCGACTATAACCTGGTGTTGTGCGACTTCTCATTTTTGTCCACCCCAGTCCAACACCGGCATCTCCGCATCATTGCTGCATGCAGGTATGGACTGCTTCATTATCTGAAGAATTGCGAATGGAACTGAACACTGTGCAATTATCAGTGAACATCCCCACTTCTGACCTTATGATGGAGGGAAGGTCATTGATGAAGCAGCTGAAAATAGTGGGGCCTAGGACACTGCCCTGAGGAACTCCTGCAGCGATGTCTGGGGCTGAGATGATTGACCTCCAACCACAACCATCTTCCTTTGTGCTAGGTATGACTCCAGCCAGTGGAGCGTTTTCCCCCGATTCCCATTCCACCACCCATGCTGCAGCCATGGGGGAACCCCCTCGTAAGAGCACTCGGAGAGGCAAAGGCACACAGAAGCCAGGCTCTAAGGGAATGCATAAGGGAGATTTGTTTATTTTTGTATGCATTATGTCCTGATTGAATTTATAAATTTGCAATGTGCATTTTCTGGTGGTTTTTATGCTGTGTTGTGGGAAAGAAGATGATGTGATAGTCAGTGATAGAGGAAAGGTAAGTAGCATGGGACTGTTGGTGAATGGGGAGGTGTAGTTGAGGTTACTAGTATCGCTTGTTAATTATTTCAGAACGTAGAGCCCAGGCAGAAAGGTGCTGTCTACGTTTTAGCCTTTCTTTCTCTTCCTGTTCCTCGACTTCCTGTTGCACTTCCACCTCCTCCTCCTCCACTTCCTCCTCCTCCTTCCACCTGATAGGTGGTGGCAAGGGCTGTTCCCTCATAATGGTGAGGTTGTGCAGCATGCAGCATACTACCACAAATCTTGGGACCCACCCAGCTGAGTGCTGCAGGGCTCCTCCAGAGCAGTCCAGGTAGTGGAAGCATTGCCTGAAGACGCCGATGGTTTGCTCTATAATGTTCCTTGTGGCAGCATGGCTCTTATTGTAGGCCTGCTATGCACATGTGCGTGGGTTTCGGAGCAACAACTGGAAAGAGCCAGATGCATAAAAGTTAACAGCCACTGGCAATGCTGTCCTTGCCCTGCTCTGAGGTTGCAGTTGTCGCTGCAGCAGCGACAGATTTCAGTCACAACCTCTTTAGTGAAGCGAAGATGTCTCGAGCATTGGTCTTCGCTGAAGTTGAGGTCAGAGAATTGCTCCCTAAAGACCCTCGGTGGATATGGCCTCCTGCTGAGAACCCTTCTCCCCCTCCTCCTCCTCCTCCCTCTTCTAGCAGCTTGTCCTGCTCTGCGTGGCCTCTCTTCATTCTTACAGTCAAGCTCAATTCCAAGAGGAAGCCCTACCAGGCCACCCATGCCTGAAAGCAACTTGTTTCAGCACAAGCTTATAAATCACCAAAACGGTACTTCAGCACCAACCAGTCCACTCCCTGTAGACTATTGAAACTTTAGGCAAGTACAGGAAAGCTCCAAAAACACCTGCACTCGCACCAGCAGCCAAAAGAAATGCACCAGCAGCCAAAAAGAAATAATCCAGCAGCTAACCTGTAAATAGTCCATTACCCCATTAATAGCGCTGGTGAGGGGGGTCCTTCATGCTGTTTAACATTGTGTTCAGCTGTGCGAGGTTAGGACAGGGCCTAGGCTGGAGCCTGGCGTTCAAAAATGGCAGCGCTGGCGTCAAATCAGCGTTGCACACTGATTGACGTCATAATCTGCCTGCTCTGCATGCTGCCAGTGGTCGTTAGGTGCAGGCACGCAAACCCCTTTACCAAGATGGCGTCCCATCGGCAGTGTGTGCGCGTGAATCTCAGATGCCATTTTTCACCCTTAGGAGGGCACATAGTGCCTTAAAAAATGGGTAGTACAGAGCCCAATTTCTCCCCCAAAGTGTTACAGGAAATTTATGATGGCACACACTATAAGCAAGACTTTTAGGGGGAGAAATTCAGTATCGCCCCATTTGAGGCGCAATTATCGGCCGGGCGCAAAGATTAGCGCCTGGCGCTAATTATCGCCTCCGACTGCAAACTTGACTTTTATCGCCCCTGGAGGTGATTGGAGCGCTAAATCAGGCGCTACACATCTGTCTTAAGGCGCAAAGGCCGAGGAGCGAGGCGCTACCTCAGAGCGCTGGCGAAGCTCATGTGATGTCAGTCAGCAATGGAACACAGACACAATGGCGCCGGCCAGTTCTTAAAGGGGAGGGTTGATCTTGCTTTCCATCCACATCCTGCTCATTGCAGCCTTGAATCTCGGCCTGGAGAGACCTGTACATCAAATCTGCTGGAAAGAATAATGGAGAGAACCAGGGAAAGAGCTCAGAGTGCAGCCCCCACAGTCTCTTCTAAATCGATACAAGGAAGGGCAAATCAAAATGAACCTGCAAAGTGCTGCTCAGTACCCAAAACTCCTTCACACAGCGTTGAATCTCTCCAGAAGTCTCTTTCTCTCGCTCTCAGAATGCGTGGTTCAAAAATGTCACCAACAAAAAAAGGCAGGAAGCGGTCGCCTTTAAATAGCGCACCCCCAGTCCCTTCCTGACTGCAAAACGCTCCCCTCAACCTGTCATTGCTAGTGGCAGGCGGTAAGGCAGGGGGCGCCACTCAATATCCGGTCCGGGCGCTACCGGGGCGTTGCGCACTCGACTGACGTTACGATCTGCCGGCGCAGGAGATCGTGGCGGTAGTGTTTAGCGCTGCCGCAAAATGTCTAGTTAATTTCGCGAGCGGCGCAAACATCGCCACGCCCGGGCGCTAGTTGCTTTGTGCCCCATTAGCACCCTCTTAAGGCGCTAACGGGAGGCGCAACCAACTGAATTTTTCCCCCTTAATGTACTTCTTTTAATACATTACTTTTAATATACTACGAAGGAATCTCGCGTGGTCTTGCTCAGGTTTAGTTGGAGGAACTGAGACGTCTTTTAGCTGTGCTTGTTTGAATAGACTGAGAGAGGTTACAACTAGGAACAATAACGTTCATTACTTTTGCAGCACTGATTTCAGTATACTGGGGATGTAACAACATTATCAACTCATGGACCTCAATATATTGCAGAAGGCTTGATTATATAGACCTATATAGGTAGGGCTTTCTGCAGAAAATGTATCCCTCGCCCCTCCTTCACCTATTCAGGAAGAATTTTTGACTTATTTGATCCATAGTCTATTCAAAGCAGGGTGACCTGGATTCAAGTGTACCAGGGGAGCTGACAGAGTTGAGATGTATTTAAAATATGAATGTGAGTGAAACTCGTCACTCATAAAATACAACATCTCAGCTTTTCAAAAATGGATGAGCCAGATACACACATATGCCCCTGAGAAACATTTCAAATTAAGGTCAGTGGATTTCACTTGAAATTAATGATTTAATATTTTCTCTGTACTGATTTTTTAAATATTATTTTGTCTGTAGTAAATCATGATTTATGACATACTTTTTTAAAAGTCTGTAAGTCCTTAAGAGCTTGGCCTTGTTGACTGGACCGTGAAAAGGTCAGCAGAATGAAATGAAAAATTGATTCCACCTGTAAAACACATACAACTTACTAAACATTGCTTCACTGATTTTGTTTTTGTCGTTCCTGCTGGCTTATAGAGGTTACGTTATCTTACATCCTCTTATAAGTGCAATGTTTTTGAACGTTTCAGAAAGATCATCAACCTTGAAAGGAAGGAACTGAGAGCTGACATATCAGAGGTGCATAAGACAGTAAAAGGTGTAGAAAAGGGACAACAGGGACTCTCGTTCAAACATCAAGACATGAGGGAATTGGCTGAAATTAGTGAACGGTAAATTTAGAGGTGATGTCAGGAAATTCTTCTGCGCACGCCGAGTGATCGATGCATCAAATGGGATTCTGGGTGGGGAATGAGAGGCAAAAACCCTGGAATCATTGGCTGACGTGATGGGGGACTGTAGGCTTTTTCAAGATGGATGAGCTACCATTGAACCACGGCTGACACCGCGACACTAAGATGGGCAAATGGTCTTCCTCAGCGATATCTATCCTATGATAATTCTTAGGAAGAAAATAACTGTCCCTGAGAGGGTACAGAGGCAATCAAAATAATTCCAAATAGCAGGAATTTAACGTGTGAGGAAAAGTTAACGGGGTCGGGCTCCCACTCCAGTTTAGAAAAGAGAGGCGTTTTGGGTTGGCCTAATTGAAGTTATCAAAATGATTAACTATATAACTGTCCCCCAGCATGAGTCAGCACTTTTAGAAGAGAAGGGAAAGTATTTTTTTCAAGTAATAAGAGAAAAAAAAAGAGAAGCATTCAGCGTGCCTGTATTGTTAGTGCTGCGCGCACACCACAATGCATTCTACGGGGGTTAAATTGGATATCCCCCGAGAATGGGCGCAGGGATCGCGATGTGCGATTAGCCCCCTGCCTGTTGATTGCAATGCAGGCAGGACATAAAATTCATGCTGCCTGCTCATTTCCATGATTGCTGCATGTAGCCAGCACGCCCCACGCTGTTCAGTGGCTGCACACATCAGCAGGGAGCCCTCTATTGCGAGTGCCTAGCGCTACTTACAGGCAGCCTGCGCCTGGTGCATCGTGGCTGCTGGAGGTGTTAAGAGTATTTTTCAAAAGTGTGCTGTGGAAAATTCAGCAATGGCTGACCATGGTCGAGAGCGTGCATCAAGGTTTCCAGACGCTGCACTGGACGTCTTGGTGGAAGAGGTGGAATGGAGGAGATATGTATGTATCCTCAGGAGGGCACGAGGCCCTTCAGACACATGCTCAGAAGGCAGTGGGAAGAGATAGCAGAGGAGGTCAATGCCAGGAGTATAGCTGCAAGAGCCTGGATGCAGTGCAGGAAGAAGTTTCATGATCTCACACGAGTTGTTAAGGTCAGTGAGTTTATCTTCAAATATATCCTACCAACTGCACCACTAGCCTCATCCACTGCTCAATTTACTACATCCCCACCAACGATCTCTATCAATCAGGACTCAACCCTACCATTCATATGCTTTATCTCACCCTCATACAGTTAGCACTGTTGCAAGCCTCACACACACAACTCACAGCTCGCACACACTGACAGCTATTCAACCATGACAGCGACATCACCCAAACATATTGCACGACACTCACTGATACATTTCCCTCTTCCTTGCAGGAGAAGGTGGCACACAACCGGAGGCAGCAGGAAAGAACTGGAGGGGGAGAAACTCGCCTGTATGTTTTCACCCCCACGGAGGATTTAGTGCTGGCCATCATGGGAAAGGGCATCGCTGAGGCCGTGGCCACCAGGGGGGCTGAAGAGATTGATGATGATTAAGTTATCAACATACCTAATTCCCCTTCTCTCATCCCACTTTTCCCTCATCCCTAAATCTCTTCTGACTGAGATGCTGCAGATAGTGTAAGCATGCACTTCTTATTTTCTCCTCTCCCCTCACAACCCAACCCTTGTCCCTTTTCAATTTCAGATACTCAAGAACTGCAACCTTCCCAGGCAGTTGAAGACGAACAAGAAGAAAGTGAAGATGAAGAGACACCATCACTCGATCTTACAGTCACAGCTGCCAGCTCAGATACTGGCACTGCGAGTATTTTACAGGATAGAATAGAGGAGGGGACAAGTGCACTGGAGCCAGGGTGGGGTGGGGGGGGGGGTGGGGAGAGGTGGGAAAGGATAATGTAGGTGCCAGCTCACCGGAGGGCAAGGTCACACACTAGTTCTGCTGTAGAGGACTCAGATGATGACTTCGATGGGCCAGGCTACAGAAGAAGGCTGATGGGAGTACACACGCAAATGTTTGGTGCATTGGAAAGCCTGCCGAAAAGCCTGCACTCAATGTCAAGAAGCATGGAAGAGTCCAGCACCAACTTGGCACAAGGCTTTGCGCAGACCTTTGAGCCCATCCTTTCCAACATGGAATGGGTGGTCACCTCCATCAGCACACCTGTGAAACCCACTATGATGCAGCGTCTGATGGCCAATATCTCAGCTTCCATTGCAGCACAAGCAGCTTCCACCAAAAGTCTGCGTGTTGCAGTGGAAGCTCAGACTGCTATCATGCAATCTCAGCATGCTATCATGCAATCTCAGCATGCTGCCTTGCAATCTCAGCATGCTGCCTTGCAATCTCAGCATGCTGCCTTGCAATCTCAGCATGCTGCCTTGCAATCTCAGCTTGCTGCCATACCAGCTCAGATCGCTGCCATCATGGCTCTGGATACCAGTGTTCAAAGGGACTTCCAGGGTGTCACAGCACTCCTGCAATCTGTTCTCCGACAGATTACTAGGATTGCTGAGGTGCCGTCCATGTGGCTCCATGGAGTACGAACCTGCTGTCCTCTCTCAGGATGACAGCATTCATGCTCCCACTCTGCCAATGCCCTTGCTGTTGCCTTTCAGTCAGCCAGCCAGCCCAGACTGCTGCCACCCATGCTAAGATGGTGCAGTCTGAAGCTGGGCTTTCTAGGCACAGAGCTGCTCAAGGTTGTCCTCCTTGAGGCCATCTGCATTCTTCTCAACTAAAGGTCAGCAGCCTTCCACTAGCCATGCTGCAGCAACTGGGGAAACACCTCCTAGGAGCATTAGAAGAGGCAAAGACACACGGAAGAGGCACTAAGGGAATGCACAAGGGTAATTATTTTATTTTTGTATGCATTATATCATGATTTAATATATAAATTTGGATTGGAATGTGTATCTTGTGTTGGTTTTTATTTTTGCATTGTAGGAAAGAGGACGATGTGATGGTCAGTGACAGAGGAAAGGTAAGAAGTTTGGGACAGTTGATGAATGGGGAATTGTAGTTGTTACTGGTATCGCTCGTTAATTATTTGATCTCACAGAGCCCAGGCAGAAAGGGGTTGTCTACGTTATAGCTTCCCTTTTTCTTCCTCCTCCTCCACTTCCTCCCCCTCCTCCATTTCTTCCTCCTCCACTTCCTCCTCAGTTTCGCACCTGATAGGTGTTGGCAAGGGCTGTTCCCTCATAATGGCCAGGTTGTGCAGCATACTACCACAAATCTAGATACCCGCTCAGCTGAGTACGGCAGGGCTCCTCCAGAGCGGTCCAGGCAGCGGAAGCGTAGCTTGAGGACGCCAATGGTGTGCCCTAAACTATTTCTTGTGGCAGCATGGCTCTCACTGTAGGCCTGCTGTGCACATGTGCGTGGGTTCCGGACCCGATTCATGAGCCATGCCATGAGTGGATAACCCTTGTCGCCCAGTAGCCACCCTTTGATTTGCCGTGGTGGGTCAAATACAGCTGGCACAGAGGACTGCCGCAGAATGAAGGAATCGTGACTACTGCTGGATAATGGGTATTGACCGGCATGATGCGCTGCCTGTGGCCACACATCAGCTGCACATTGAGGGAGTGGAATCCCTTTTGGTTCAGGAAAATGGCAGAGTTGACATAAGGTGTACGCAAAGCAACGTACGTGCAGTCAATGGCACCCTGCACCATGGGGAAGCCTGCAATCTGAGCAAACCCTCGTGCTCACTCCACTTGAAAATGGCAGCACTGGCGTCAAATCAGCGTTGCACACTGATTGATGTCATGATCTGCCTACTCTGCATGCTGCCGATAGTCATTAGGTGTGGGCGCGCAAACCCCTTTACAGAAGGGTGTCCAGCATTCTTCCCGTCAGAAGTGTGCGAGCGCATAGCGGACGCCATTTTTGAACTTTAGGAGGCCTGGTAGTGCCCAAACAATGGGTGTTACAGAGCCCAATTTCCCCCCCTATATATCAGTAGTATTTTTAGAGTATGGCTATGAGCAGACTTTAATATTTGATGCATGTTCTCCAACATCACTTATTACCCAATAGGCATTTTTTGGAAGCATATTGACTGTGACAATAAAAACAACTGCACTAAACAGGATTATGAGTGACCAATTATGGTGTTAATAAGACCTGACTTTAGATCCGTTTTAAATTAGCCAACACGATTTGCCTTCCCTTTCCAGGAGATTGAGAGATTCCTCTGAAAACAAAGGGAATTCAAAATGAATTTGCTTTCCAACAAATGCTCTCATCCTCCAAGGACAGTCACACACAGAAGAAAATGCTCTTGCAATGCAACAAGCAGAATTGCCTGGGGCTCCTCTGACCTATGAGGGCATGCCTTCTGGGTCTCCTCATCCTTAGACTGCTGCTCGTTTGGTGAGGGGGGATTGCGGCTCTTTCCCCTCTCCTCAAACAAGCAGATAATGTAAGGATCAGGAGATCCAGAGTGCTGCAAGTAGACATGCCCTCGTAGGTTGGAGGAGCCCCAGGCAGTTCTGATTGTTGAGTTGGATGAGCATTTTCTTCTCTGTGTAACTGCCCTTAGAAGATGAGAGCAGTTGTTAGAAAGCGAATACAGTTTGAATTTGAGGTGGTGATAGCAAGCTTCATACTGCCCTGCCTTTCTGTTGTTTTACTAAGGATGTGTTCAGTTGTGAGGACTGATGAAATTGCTTCCCCCAGCTATCAAAATGTTTGAAGAGAGAGATGTGAGGCCATAATACGCTGTGGCAGGGCATCTAACGGTGTCTGCCGTTAGTTAGACTTGCCCTTGCACGTTTAAGTTTTTACATTTTTTGCGCGGCAAGTTGCCAACCCATTATCTGAGGGGGTGACACAGTCAGGAAGGAGTGGCCCTCAACATTGACTCCGGACTCCAGGAAGTCTCACGGCATCAGGTCAAACATGGGCAAGGAATCCTCCTGCTGATTACCACCTACCGCCCTCCCTCAGCCGATGAATCAGTACTCCTCCATGTTGAACACCACTTGGAAGAAGCACTGAGGGTAGCAAGGGCACAGAACGTACTCTGGGTGGGGGACTTCAATGTCCATCACCAAGAGTGGCTCGGTAGTACCAGCACTGACCCGAGCTGGCTGAGTCCTGAAGAACATAGCTGCCTGACTGGGCTTGCAGCAAGTGGAGGGAGAACCAACGTGAGGGAAAAACCTACTTGACCTCGTCCTCACCAATCTACCTGTCGCAGATGCATCTGTCCATGACAGTATTGGTAAGAGTGACCGCCGCACAGTCCTTGTGGAAACCAAGCCCCATCTTCACACAGAGGATACCCTCCATCGTGCTGTGTGACACTAACACAGTGTTAAATTGGATAGATTCAGAACAGGTGAAGAGTTTGAGCCCCACTCCAGAGGCGTACCAGAAAATGAAATGCCAACCTGGTGCAGGCTGGATTGGCAAAGTTTATTGGCTGCGTAGGCTGAATTGTCAGGCTTTATTGTCTATAGGTTGGATTGGCAGGGTTTATTGTCTATAGGTTGGATTGGCAGGGTTTATTGTCTATAGGTTGGATTGGCGGGGTTTATTGTCTATAGGTTGGATTGGCGGGGTTTATTGTCTATAGGTTGGATTGGCGGGGTTTATTGTCTATAGGTTGGATTGGCGGGGTTTATTGTTTATAGGTTGGATTGGCAGGGTTTATTGTCTATAGGTTGGATTGGCGGGGTTTATTGTCTATAGGTTGGATTGGCAGGGTTTATTGTCTATAGGTTGGATTGGCGGGGTTTATTGTCTATAGGTTGGATTGGCGGGGTTTATTGTCTATAGGTTGGATTGGCGGGGTTTATTGTCTATAGGTTGGATTGGCAGGGTTTATTGTCTATAGGTTGGATTGGCGGGGTTTATTGTCTATAGGTTGGATTGGCGGGGTTTATTGTGGATTGGCAGGGTTTATTGTCTATAGGTTGGATTGGCAGGGTTTATTGTCTATAGGTTGGATTGGCAGGGTTTATTGTCTATAGGTTGGATTGGCAGGGTTTATTGTCTTTCGGTTGGATTGGCGGGGTTTATTGTCTATAGGTTGGATTGGCAGGGTTTATTGTCTATAGGTTGGATTGGCGGGGTTTATTGTCTATAGGTTGGATTGGCGGGGTTTATTGTCTATAGGTTGGATTGGCAGGGTTTATTGTCTATAGGTTGGATTGGCGGGGTTTATTGTCTATAGGTTGGATTGGCGGGGTTTATTGTCTATAGGTTGGATTGGCAGGGTTTATTGTCTATAGGTTGGATTGGCAGGGTTTATTGTCTTTCGGTTGGATTGGCGGGGTTTATTGTCTATAGGTTGGATTGGCAGGGTTTATTGTCTATAGGTTGGATTGGCGGGGTTTATTGTCTATAGGTTGGATTGGCGGGGTTTATTGTCTATAGGTTGGATTGGCAGGGTTTATTGTCTATAGGTTGGATTGGCGGGGTTTATTGTCTATAGGTTGGATTGGCAGGGTTTATTGTCTATAGGTTGGATTGGCAGGGTTTATTGTTTATAGGTTGGATTGGCGGGGTTTATTGTCTATAGGTTGGATTGGCAGGGTTTATTGGCTGTGTTATCCCACACACTGTAGTTTTGACATTTCTGCTTTCAGTACAAAATATAAGTTGCCAGTCAGCTTCACAGCAGTGGCACAGTTTCACACCAAACACTTGTCCTCCTTCAGAACGCAGCTCAGAAATATTGCTTGGCAAACACTTGTTTAACCTTCCAATGGATTTCTTTTTTTAATTGGAAACTGTCCCATTCCGTGGTGTAATTGCTACTTAAAGGCTTTGCAGAAAGTTACCTACTAATGGCATATTGCATCAGTACCTCCATATATCACATCATGTGAAGGAGTGCCATATTATGCCATTGACAGTGGTATGTACAATAAAAGATGTGAAAAGCTCCGGTTTAAAACCCAGCTCAATTTTTCACTCTTTCATTTCAGCTTGAGTTGCTGAACAAGTGCTCAGTGATCTAAGCATCGTAGAAAATCCATGAACAATCTCAGAAAAACTCTAAAGAACTTTGAATCCATCCAACCAGATGGATGCATAATTACACTTTAAAATTACAATACTTGGAGGGGACTCTGAAGCACAGTGGATTAAACAGCAACCTTTCACCTCTAGAACCTGGGTCCAAATCCAGGCCAAACTATCTGTTGGCTGTATGGTCCTAGATGAAATGAACATGGGCAGTCTGAATCGAGTTTCTAGTGGGCATCAATCCACAGCCCACAAAACTGCCCATAATTGACAATCCCACTCAAAGAGGCAATAGACCAACTGTGGGAAATGAAAAGATAATGCTGGCGAAGGAATAGTGATCTTATGAGACTTGTGTTTGAAGTGCCACCAGCTTTATCCTTTATTTAACACATGTTTCACTTTAAAAATATGCCCTCTAAATAATTGAAACTTTCTAAAACATCTGAAAGGCTTCGAACTCCCTTCAGTTACTGCTGAATTTCTATTTTTGAACTTAATGCTGTTCAGTACAATCACATCCATACTTGTTCTCTCAGTCACACTGTGTTTCTCCAACAATCTGTTCTATAATGGATATTTAAAAAAAAAACATTGTAGTCCAGACATTGAATAATATGAAGTTGCTCAATAAGTCTTGAATTGATGATCAACTTTTTTTTCCATTTGCCGGCACCCCGCTCCCTGGTGGTCCAGCAGGGCCCCGGTGTGCGCTGCGCTAGGCCCCTCCCCTTTAATCAACGGAGGGAGGCCTGCTGTGGCACTGCTGCACGTAGCGCCACGATTTTCAATGGGAGCGCCCCAAGAGGGAGGGGGAGCGCTTCCAGTAGCGCCCCACCTCCTGCTTGGGATGCTACCATTGAATTTTGGGTGTGGGGGTGCTAACTTTTTCGGGGCTCTAAAAGTGGTGAGCCAATTTCCCCCCCCAGGTGTTATATCGAACCTTGGTTAGACCACACTTGGAGTACTGTGTACAGTTCTGGTCGCCATATTATAAAAAGGATACAGGGGCATTGGAGAGGGTGCTAAAAAGATTTACAAGGATGATACCAGAACTGCAAGGTTATACCTATCGGGAAAGGATGAACTGGCTGTGTCCCTTTTCTCTTGAAAGAGAAGGATGAGGGGAGAACTTGTAGAGGTCTTTAAAATTATGAATGGTTTTGATAGAGTAGACACAGGGAAGAGCAAAACTCGAGGCCATCAATATAAGATAATCACCAAGAAATCAAATAGGGAATTCAGAAGAAACTTCTTTACCCAGAGATGCATGAGAATGTGTAACTTGCTACCGCAGGGAGTAGTTGAGGCAAATAGTATAGATGCATTTAAGGGGAGGCTAGATAAACATATGAGGGAGAAGGGAATTGAGGGTTATGCTGATAGATTTAAATGAGGAAAGATGGGAGGAGGCTCGAGTGGAGCATAAACACCAGCATGGACTGTTTGGGTCGAATGGCCTGTTTCTGTGCTGTATATTCTATGTAATTCTATGTAATATGCAAGAAGGGCAATAACATTTTCTAAGTGGCATTGTTGCATCATGATAATCAGACCAAAATCAATCTTACCAAAGACTTTTCAATATGCACAGTGCCCCTTTAACGACTGTATCATAACTTCAATTTTAGCAAAATAAACCTCAGTCAATAATTGGAAAATTAGACAGTCATCATAAGGGGAGTGAGCCTTTGACAGTAGCATTTCCACCTCTGTGTCAGAAGCTGAAGGGTTCGAGCCCCACTCCAGACAGACCCAGTGAGTGTACACTAGAATATAGGCCGTGATTTTGCAGGCGCTCAGAGGGCGGGTTTGTAGGCGGGTCAGAGGTTAAATTCAATTTGATTGATGGCGGGTTCCGATCCTGCCGTCAACCCGCCTCCAAACAGCTTTCCCAAGTGTCGGGTCCCCGATTTGCGAATGGATCCGACACCTAGTGGCGGGAAGTGGATTAAAGGCCTATTAACAGGTGCTTGCCAGTAGTTTTCAGCCTGTTTTTGGATTTTGCCGCTTCTGGGTCGGGTTTCACGATGTCCGGACACCACGCCAGGTAAGTGGGGCATGTTGTGAGTCTGCTGTAATGTTTGTGGAATGATGATAGCTGCAGAAGTGGTGTGAAGGATCCAATGTTGCACATGGTGAGTTTCAGAGCAAAGACAATGTTGGTTACTGCATTTTTAAAACATTTACAGATTTCTTTAGCTTACAAGTTTTTAAATCCAACTATATGTCCAGTGTCACCTCATTGAGAGAACCTCTCTCACCAGTGACAGATCGCTTCTGTCACCTCACCTGCAGCTGCCATCTATTCCAGCATGTGGAGGGATTCATTGGAGAGCCTGGGTGTAAGAGGTCACCTTTGTGCAGTGATTGTCAATGTTTTCAGCACCTCACTGTTGTCAAACATTGAGAAATCAACTGTCAAAATAAAATTGTGCATGGTCCCTTTAAGGAAACCAGCAGATGACGCGTCATCAAATGACATCATCAGACCCGCTTCCTGTTAATTGGCCGGCAAGTCCGCAGGGCAGGCTTAACAAGATCAATCAAGGTAAAATCACATCTGTGGAGCGGAAGCAGCTGGGGGTGGGACCAGAACCCGGAAACCAGCTGACACGCACCCAACCCGACACCAATGACAAAATCACGGCCACAGTCTCTAAATACTGGGTTGACACCCAGTGAGGAACTCGCATCCAGTAGGATTGAGCACTGGCTCATTAGTAGCATTTCCGCCTTTGTGTATGAAAGGTTGGGTTCAAGCTCCACTCAGTCAGCCCTGAGGAGCGGAGACTGGTGCGCCAGCTCTGAATATGGGGTTGATATCCAGCGGGTGTACTTGTGTCCAATGTGGATGACCACCCACCTATTGCAAAAAAGGGTAGGTGGGGCTTGACTGCAGGCCACCTAGGAGAAGGCGGCTACTTTTCCCTGGTAAGTGACTGAAGAATTTCATGCGAGACTTGAGTTTGAACCTGCCCTAGGACAGGACATAACAGATGGATGGGTACATTGCAAGCACAGATCTCATTTGCAGCTTGCCTACCCTTGATATCTTATAGAATCATAGGGCTAAAAATTCGGAGGATTTACGCCTCCCGTTACCGTCAAAATGTAGCGGAAAGACAGCCGCCGCCGCTCTTTCGCCAGCTGGTGGCGGGTCCCACAGCATCCGCCATTTTCCGAGGTCCGGCAGCACTGACGGTAAGAGCGATGGCCCTGCAAAATTAAATTAGGGAGAAGTGGCATCAGTCGGCGTGCCGACTTAATGGCACCTCGGCGAACTTGGACCTTAGAGCTGAGTTCAGCACTGCGTCCTAAGCTCACCATGGAAACCCAGCATTCAGCAGACTCACAGAGGCATTGTCAACACCTCTTAAAGGGAGACACACATCTTTCAGGTAAGTTTGCATTTAAGCTTTTGGGCTGGATTTTTTTTGATTTTATTGAAGTACTGTAGTGGCTTGCTGCAATACATGTTAAAAGTTTTTTTTTAATTGTGCAGGGAGTGCTGCTGGATGCTTACAAGGCCTCGGATGGTAAAGCAAGGCCCCTGAGAAGACAGAAAATGCTGGAAATACTCAGCAGGTCAGGCAACATCCGTCGAGAGAGAAACAAAGTTCATGCCTCAGGTCGAGATGCTGCCTGACCTGCTGAGTATTTCCAGCACTTTCTGCTTTTATTTCAGATTTACAACATCCGCTCGCAGAGGGAAGAGAAAGAAGTAGAAGAGGAAAAAGCAGAAGGAAGGATGCAAACCAGACAGCCCCTTTCCGGCCGGGATATCCGGGATGAAATCATCCGCCCGCGGTACCACAACCCCAATTCCCCTTTCAACATTTGTCCCACACCTTACCTTCCCTCTGTTACTGACCATCACAACGTCCTCTTGGCCACTGCTGAAATAAAAGCCACCACAAAGAAAACTTTCCAATCCAACTTTTTATATCTATCCATCCAATATGACATCAAGAAATCATCTCATCACCCCTGTGCATTCCCTTAGTGACTGTCTTGTGTGTGTCTTTGCCTATCCTACTGATGTCGCGCAGTGCTACCCCAGTGGCTGCAGCATGGCTGGTGGAAGGCTGCTGACTTTCAGTGGGAACACTGCAAATGGCCTTGCTAGTCGACCTTGAGGAGCTGGTGGCTGGGAGTGTCGGTGTTTCTTCTTCTTCTTCATTCTCCTGTCCCTCTTCTTGGTCAACTCTTGGCTGGGCGGGCTGCATTTCTTGGGTGTGTGAAATGAGGAAGGCACAAGGATAGAGTTTTGCTGACAGGAGGGCGGGAAAGCAAGAGGTGCATGCCAGAAGGAGGATAACGTATGAGGATACCAGCATCTTGTATCCTTTCAGCCCTGCCACTGGCCAAGGGCTCAGCCATGTCCCTGCCAAGAATGGCCAGCACCGTCTCCTCCAAAGGGGTGAGGTGAAGCTAAGAATGGGAGGTGTGCCTCGTGATTGGTACAGATTGTTGGTAGGTGAGTGATTGTGGGTGGTGGCGGGGGGGCGGAGTCATGCATTGAGAAGTGTGCAAGGCTAGTGGTGCAGTTGGTAGGAGACGGCTTTTGAAGATGCATTCACTGATCTTGACCACTGGTCTGAGGTCATGAAACTTCTTTGGGCATTGGAGCCAGGTGGTGGGGGTGACACTGCTGGCAGTGACAGCCTCGGTGATCTGGTCCCACATCATTCTTTCTGGAGGGTAGAGGATCTCTCTTGCAGTGTTGACCCCCTGCACAAAGCTGGAGTGCTGCGTGCGAGACGCTGGGTGCCCCTTCCCTGGCTTGCTAAGCCATTTGTGTTAGTGCTGAAGTACTTTCCAATTTTTTGAGGAGCAGAAGGGAATTCAGCTTTAAGAGTTGAAGACTCCCATTTGGGAATGTTTTTTCAAATGTTAATTTTTTTTAAAAGGCAGTAGAGCTGTAAGGGCTGAAAGGGCTGAGGCTGCACTTCTTTACTTCATTTTTATCTTTTATCAGTTCAGAAGGCCCTTTTAAGCAAACAACAATGCATTGCTCTTTTAATGTCGTACAATGCCGAGTGAACTCGCTTCCAGAGGCTTTTGAAAGATGCAACGCCGCTTCCAGATGCCACATTCAGCACTGATACCTGGAGTAACACCACCAGGAGGGCGTTACACGGTGAGTTTAGCGCTAGGCTAAAAATCTTGGGGGTGAAATTGAGTGCCTTTGCGCCTCCGGTTAACGCCCCGGCGGGTGAGGGGGGGGGGCAGAGTCGTGCATTGAGAAGTGTGAGAGGCAAGCGGCTTAGCGACCGGTCGCCATATTCGGCGGGAGTTTTGCGGCGGCGCTACGGCGTTGCGCCCCGATTTCCTTCGCCCGGAGATTGTGACATCATCACCGTGCCATCGCCCCAGTCTCGAAATTGACTTCCGCCCCCTGCAGCAGCGCCGGTCGAAAACACCGACAGCTGCAGGAGGCGTGCATCGGGCGGCCGGCCACTTCAGGGGCGATGATTAAAGGCGAGGTGGCCGAGGTAAGTAAAAAAAAAACTTACCTTTCCTGTTCTAGTTTTTTTTTGCGTGTTCCTGCCCGCGATCGATCAGCCTGGCACTCTGCTTGAGTGCCGGGCTGATCGCATGGGATCGCAGCTGCCTTGGTGGTCCAGGTAGGTACTTTTTCTATTGCAGAGCCTGCAGTGATGAGTGATGGCCCTTCCCTTTAAGGGAGGGAAGGAGCCTTTGAACACGGCAGCGCTGCATGGCCCATTGTCTCCGCCCCGCTCTCCGGTGTTAGCGCTCCAAGGGAAGTGGTAGCACTTGATTTAGCGCTCCGCTTCCCTCTTGGGGCGCTAAAACTCAATTTTGCGGTCGCCGGCGCTAATTAGCGGCGGACACTAAAGTTAGCGCCCCAAAATGGTCGATACCGAATTTTTCCCCCCTTTAGTGCCCAGCACGAATTTTTCTCTTTTACCAGCACAACCATTTTCAGCGGCCGTTAACCTGAGGCCATGATAACACCAGCAACGTTCATGTCGCAGTCCAATTTCTAGGCCATAGGGGGGAAAATTCGGTTGCTTTGCGCTCCGTTAGGTGCAAAGCAACTAGCGCCCGGGTGCGGCGCCGCTAACGCCTCCCGCAAAATTCAGCGGGAGGTTAGTGGTGGCGGTAGCCGGTAGCGCCCCGCCTTCGGTGATGACATCATCGCCGTGCGCAGCGCCCCGCTCGCACCCCGGCCGCAAATTTGGCTCACGCCCCCTGATCTATCACCAGACACTATGTCCAACAGGGTCAGGGGGGCGTTCTTGCGGCCGGGGAGGCGATAATTAAAGGGCAGGTGCCCAGCGGCAATTTTTTTTTGGGCCGCCTGCCAGCACCTGCCCCCTCTGGCCTCCTCCCACAGGATGGCGGCTGTGATCGGCGCTCCTCTTGAGTGCCAGGCTCTTTTGCCGGCACCCCACTCCCTGGTGGCCCAGCAGGGCCCCGGTGCGTGCTGCACTAGGCCCCTCCCCTTTAATCAGGGGAGGGAGGCCTGCAATAGCGTGACGCTACATGCCAGCACGAATGGCGCTGCTGCACGTAGCGCCGCGATATTGAATTGGAGCGCCCCAAGAGGGAGGGGGAGCGCTTCTAGTAGTGCCCCACCTCCTGCTTGGGACGCTATCATTCAATTTCGGGCGCGGGGGTGACAACATTTTCGGGGCGCTAAAAGTAGTGCCCCGGCCAAGTTAGCATCCCAAAGGGGGCGCGAGCCAATTTTTTTCCCATAGAATCTTACAGCACAAAAGGAGGCCATTCGGCCCGTCACGCCTGTGCTGGCTTTGTGAAAGAGCTGTCCAATTTAGTCCCACACACCAGCAAATTAGTCCACTTCATGTACGTGTTCAATTGCATTTTCAAAGTTCCTATGGAATCTGATTCCACCACCCTTTCACGTAGTGCGTTCCAGATCTTAACAACACTCTGTGTGAAGAGATTTTTCCTCATTTCCCTTCTAACTCTTATAAAATGCCAATTAGGTCACCAATAGAAAATAAATTAACAAAAGTGCCACCTTTTTAAATGGAGCACAACCAATAAACTCCAAATTATAAATAAAATGAAAGGACACATCAAATTAAAGCAAAATGTGGTTCCTGGTGTCAATCATGCATTCCAGTCCCTCCGGTACTGACCGGTTGCAGAAGGGCTCAAGTGCACCCACAGACACCGCGTGCTCCCTCTCCAGGGACACGAGGTGCAGACATAGCCACGGAAGAGAGGCAGGCACACGGGCCGAACAACCCCCTCGACCGCACACTGCCTAGACCCGTGGATGGCCACCTTGGCCAGGCCCAGGAGCAGTCCCACGAAGAGGTCCTCCGACTTGCCCACTCCCCTCCGTACTGGGTGGCCAAAGATCAGGAGCGCGGGACTGAAGTGCAGCCAGAAATTGAGGAGGAGTCCCTTTAAATAACGGAAGAGGGGCTGCCACCTCTCACACTTCAAGTAAATAGGAAACACGGACTCATCCGGGCCGCAAAAATTGCAGGCACCTTGGGAGTCCGTGAATCTGTTTAAAAAAAGAACCTACTTGACGGGACTGCTCCGTGCAACATTCTCCACGCCAGATCCCCAATGGAACAGGGCAGGATTCCCCCTCTACTGGGGACCCCAACTCTGCCAAATGGCAAGATGGAACACCAGGGTGTTCATTTCCCCTCTCGTTCTTTTGCTAATCTGTTGTGTATGACATTTGAAGCAAAAGATGAAGCGATGCTATTCAATGACACCTGTACTGATGAATTGAGAGATGAAGAATTCCACCAGCTGTTACCTTTTGATGCGTATCATGCCTAAGTTACGCTGCCTTTGGACAGCAACCATATTCAAACCAGCATCAGGGCTATAAATATATCTAATAAAAATCAATGCATCGTTGTACCCAAATTTCTCCATTTTTTTTTTCTATTTGTTCCACTCACTCGTTATATTATTTAGGTATACTCTGCAATGCACAGCAACTTTTTAATTCCCATGGTTGTGGGAAATGTCGTCTTTCAGAAGAATAGAATTCTTTACACTTTCCGAGAAGACAGTAACAAATTTATGAGGGATATTGCAAATTCTGCCTGGCTCTGGGGTGAAATTGAAACGTGTCAACACTGCAGAGAAAGAGGATCTTCTGGCGTCAACTTAAGCAACAATTGACTGGACTGGACACTGTCCTGCCAGACTGAAGCAAGTCTGGACAGTTTTCGGAAGGACAAAAGACTGAGACCATCAATCTTCCACCTTATCCCCAGTTCGGCAATACAACATATAAAGAAATCTATTACTACTGCCCTAGAATATACACAGGATAGAGAATCTCATCTAATCCACAATGACTATACAAAGTGAGCGTGCCCTTTCCTCAAAGTCACAGCACTGAGCTTCCCAAAACCAGCAAGAAATAATATCAAAGAGGCTTTAGTTTCATGTTTAATGGTTTCTAGTTTATTCATTTTGTCTGTCAAATGTCAACCTTCATTTTGTTTGGAGACACGACACAGAAAATGTGTTGAACTTTATTTCACACACACACACACACACACACACACATAGGGAAGGTCTTCACAGTCATTTTAAACGAAGCTGCAATAACACTGCTGTATTGTTCAACTGTCCCAAACAGAAAGTGGCCACATGTCAAGAATGCTCTTTCTACAAACACAGGTACTTGGAGCAACCTATGGCAAAATGAGAGAATAGGAATTCCTGTCAAATCCAAAACTTGGCTCATCTAGTTTTATTTCCACTGCCTCAGCTCTCTGATGTCCATATTAGGATAGCTCAGATTCAGATTCGGTTTCTTGAGAAACAACAGAAGGTCCAAATTTTGCAATTGCTTTTGTTTTTTTGCTGGGAAACAGGAATCTCTTATCAAGAGTTTTAGAAGCTTCCATCACTTCCTCAAGCCCAGAAGCGAAATGTCTAACTTTAACAAACCATCTTTTAAAGGATGCCACTGGATGACTCTCACATTTACCTTCATAATACCAATTACTGCTACCCAAAAGCAAATCATTATGTGAAAGGCTGTGAGATGTTTCAGCAACTTGATAAGGTTATATCACTGAAACTCACTCTCAGATAAGAAAGACTAACTTGCATTTCTAGAGCACCCTTCATGACCTCAGGACGTCTCATAGCACGTTACAGCCAACAAAGTACTTTTGAAATGTAATTACTGCTGTAATGTAGGAAATGCTGCAGCCAATTTGTGAACAGCAAGCTCCCACAAACAGCAATGTGATAATGACCAGATAATCTGATGATGATGTTGGTTGAGGGATTAATATTGGCCAGAATGCTGGGAAGAACTCCCCTGCTCTTCTTCGAATAGTGGTAGATCTTTTCCAACCAGCTGAAAGGGCAGATGGGGTCACGATTTAACTTCTCATCTGAAAGACGGCACTCAACAGTGCAGCATTCCCTCAGTACTGCATTGCATTGTCAGTCTAGATTTTTGTGCTCAAGTCTTTGGAGTGGGCCTTGAACCCACAATCTTCAGACTCAGAAGCAGAGGCAGTGTGCTATCAACTGAGCCACAGCTAACACCGATACTCATTATTCTGTATATAACAACAACAACCTGCATTTATATAGTGCCTTTAAGATAGTAAAATGTCCGAAGACACTTCACAAGAACGTTATCAAATAAAATTTACACCGAGCCACAAAAGGATATATTAGGACAAGTGACCAAAAACTTGGGCAAATAAAGGATGGGATAAAGACAGTAAAGAGAAAGGATCTTAGCTCTGAAAATCAAGAAGTAGAATCAATTTGGGTGGAGCTAAGAAACAGCAAGGGGCAGAACACATTGGTGGGAGTTGTTTATAGGCCCCCAAACAGTAGCTGTAATGTAGGGCAGAGTATAAATCAGGAAATTAGAGGTGCATGTAACAAGGGTAATACAACAATCATGGGGGACTTTAATCTACATATAGACTGGGCAAACCAAATTTGCAGTAAAAGTGTGGAGGACAAATTCATAGAATGTATGCAAGATAGTTTTCTAGATCAGTATGTTGAGGAACCAACTAGGGAACAGGCTATTTTAGATCGAGTATTGTGCCATGAGAAGGGGTTAATTAATAACCTTGTAGTAAAGGGGCCTTTAGGGAAGAGTGACCATAATATGATAGAATTTTATATTGAGTTTGAAAGTGATTTAGTTAAATCCGAAACTAGGGTCTTAAATCTAAACAAAGCAAACTATGTAGGTATGAAGGGTGAGTTGGCTAAGGTAGATTGGGAAACTACATTAAAAGGTATGATGGTAGACAAGCAATGGCTAGCATTTAAAGAATTAATACATAATTTACAACAAATATACATTCCTTTAAGACACAAAAACCCCACAGGAAAAGTGGTCCAACCGTGGCTAACAAGAGAAGTTAAAGATAGTATTAGATCAAAGGAAGAGGCTTATAATGTTGCCAAAAAGAGTAGTAAGCCTGAGAATTGGGAGGATTTTCGAATTCAGCAAAGGAGGACCAAGATATTGATAAAGAAAGGGAAAATAGAATATGAGAGTAAACTAGCGAGAGACATAAAAACAGACTGTAAAAGCTTCTATAGGTATGTAAAAAGGAAAAGATTAGCGAAAGTAAATGTGGGTCCCTTACAGGCTGAGACAGGCGAAATTTTAATGGGGAATAAGGAAATGGCAGAGAAATTAAACAAATACTTTGTGTCTGTCTACACAGAAGAAGATGCAAAAAACTTCCCGGAAATAGTGGAGAACCAAGGGTCGAGTGAGAATGAGGAACTGAAAGAAATTAGTATTAGTAAAAAAATAGTACTGGAGAAATTAATGGGACTGAAAGCCAATAAATCCCTTGGACCTGATGGCCTACATCCTAGGGTTTTGAAAGAGGTGGCTATAGAGATAGTGGATGCATTGGTTGTCATTTTCCAAAATTCCATAGTTTCTAGAACGGTTCCCATGGATTGGAAGGTAGCAAATGTAACCCAACTATTTAAGAAAGGAGGGAGAGAGAAAATGGAGAACTACAGACCAGTTAGCCTGAAATCAGTAGTTGGGAAAATGCTAGAATCTATTATTAAGGACGTGGTAACAGGGTACTTAGAAAATAATAATAGGATTGGGCAGAGTCAACACGGATTTATGAAAGGGAAATCATGTTTGACAAATCTGTTAGAGTTTTTTGAGGTTGTAACTAGCAGAATAGATAAGGGGGAACCACTGGATGTGGTGTATTTGGATTTTCAGAAGGCATTCGATAAGGTTCCACGCAAGAGATTATTAAACAAAATTAGGGCTCATGGGATTGGGGGTAATATACTAGCATGGATTGAGGATTGGTTAATGGACAAAAAACAGAGAGTAGGAATAAACAGGTCATTTTCGGGTTGGCAGGCTGTAACTAGTGGGGTACTGCAAGGATCAGTGCTTGGGCCTCAGCTATTCACAATTTACATCAATGATTTGGATGAGGGGACCAAATGTAAGATAGCCAAGTTTGCTGATGATACAAAGCTGGGTGGGAATGTAAGTTGTGAGGAGGATGCAAGCACGCTTCAAGGGGATATAGACAGGCTAAGTGAGTGGGCAAGAACATGGCAAATGGAATATAACGTGGAGAAATGTGAAGTTATCCACTTTAGTAGGAAAAATAGAATAGCAGAGTATTTTTTAAATGGTGAGAGTTTGGGAAATGTTGGTGTTCAGAGGGACCTGGGTGTCCTTGTACACGAATCACTGAAAGTTAACATGCAGGTACAGCAAGCAATTAGGAAAGCAAATGGTATGTTGGCCTTTATTACAAGAGGATTTGAGTATAAGAGTAAAGACGTCTTATTGCAATTATATAGGGCCCTGGTGAGACCACACCTGGAGTATTGTGTACAGTTTTGGTCTCCTTACCTAAGAAAAGATATACCTGCCATAGAGGGTGTGCAACAAAGGTTCACCAGACTGATTCCTGGGATGTGGGCATTGTCCAATGAGGAGAGATTGAGTAGACTAGGCCTATATTCTCTAGGGGTAGAAATTAGGTCGCGCCCCATTTGGGGCGCAAATATCGTCCGGACGCAAATATTAGCGCCTGGCGCTAATTATCGGCACTGATGGGAAACTTCACTTTTACCGCCCCGGGAGGTGAGTGGAGCGCTAAAGCAGGCGCTGCACACCTCTCTTAAGGCGCAAAGGCCGAGCAGTGAGGCGCTAACTCGGAGCGCTGGCGAAGCTCATGTAATGTCGGTCAGCAATGGAACACACACACAATGGCACGGGCCAGTTCTTAAAGGGGTTGGTTAATCTTGCTTTCCATCCACATCCTGTTCATTGCTGCCTTGAATCTCGGCCTGGAGAGACTTGCACATCAAATGTGCTGGAAAGAACAATGGAGAGCACCAGGCAAAGAGCTCAGAGTGCAGCTCCCACGGTCTCTGCTAAATCGATACAAGGAATGGCAAATGAAAATGAACCTGCAAAGTGCTGCTCAGTACCCAAAACTCCTTCACACAACGTTGAATCTCTCCAGAAGTCTCTCCCTCTCTCTCTCAGAATGCGTAGTTCAAAAATGCCACCAACAATAAAAGACAGGAAGAGGCCCCCTTTAAATAGCGCCCCCCCCCAGCCCCACAGCGATTGATAGCGTTCCAGTCTTCTGGTCATTGGAAGCGCCAGGCGGTAAGGCAGGGGGCGCCACTCAATTTCCGCTACGGGGCGCCCCAAGGGCGTTGCACCATGGAATGACGTCACAATCTGCGCGCGCAGGTGGTCGCAGCGGTAAGTTTTAGCGCCGCCGCACAATCTCAAGTTAAGTTCTCGAGCGGCGCAAACATCGCTGCGCCCGGGCGTTAGCGGCTTTGCGCCCCATTAGCGCCCTCTTAAGGCGCTAACGGGTGGCGCAACCAAGTGAATTTTTACCCCCTAGAGTTTAGAAGAATGAGAGGCAATCCCATTGTAACAGACAGAATTCTCACAGGGCTTGACAGGGTAGATGCAGGGAGGATGTGGTGAATCTTTAGAATTCTTTACCCCAGAGGGCTGTGGAGGCTCAGTCGTTGAGTATATTCAAGACAGAGATCGATAGATTTTTTAATATTAAGGGAATCAAGCGATATGGGGATAGTGCAGGAAAGTGGAGTTGAGGTAGAAGATCAGCCATGATCTTATTGAATGGCAGAGCAGGCGTGAAGGGCCAAATGGCCTAATCCTGCTCCAATTTCTTATGTTCTTATGTAGGTTTTAAGAACATAAGAACATAAGAGTCTTTACTCTTATACTCAAATCCTCTTGTAATAAAGGCCAACATGCCATTTGCTGTCCTAATTGCTTGCTGTGTCTTAAAGGAGGAGAGAGCGAACTAGGGAGGGAATTCCAGAGATAAGGGCCTAGGCAGCTGAAGGCACGGCCACCAATGATGGAGTGATTAAAATCGGGGATGCGCAATAGGCCAGAATTGGAGGAGGGCAGAGATCTCGGAGGATTGTAGGGCTAGAGGGGGTTACAGAGGTAGGGAGGGGTGAGGCCATCGAGGAATTTGAAAACAAGGATGAAAATTTTTTAATTGAGGTGTTGACAGACGAGGATCCAATGTAGGTCAGCGAGCACAGGGGTGATGGGTGAACGGGACTTGGTGCAAGTTAGGATACGGGCAGCAGATTTTGAATGAGCTCAAGTTTACGGAGGGTGGAAAATGGGAGACCGACCAGGAGAGCATTGGAATAGTCAAGTCTAGGGGTAACAAAGGCATGGCTGAGGGTTTCAGCAGTGGATGAGCTGAGGCAGGGTCAGAGACGGGCGATGTTACGGAGGTCGAAATAGGCAGTCTTGGCGATGGAGCGGATATGTGAAGTACCTCTAACTTTCTGTCACATGATAGGGTTAAACTCAGTAGCCATAATGGCTGTGATTAGCAGCAGTAATGGAAGAAACAAGCTCCATTAGAGAAATGATGGGAAACTTTTTTAAATTGGAGGAAACTATACATTTTTTTAAAAAACAACACACCAATGTTTAGCAACATGTCCGAGGTTGGAACACACTCTCAGGATTCAGATTCTGTTTATAAATAGTCGAACTTCACAAGATTTAAGACATTGTCCTCGAGTGTGTTACTATCTTACAACACACTTCCAGGCATTGTTTTTCTTCAAACAGCATATATAGGGGTTCAAACTCCCCAAACCCATTTCATGCAAGACTGTTATCGCAAGCACAGAAAAGAAAGAAGAGAGACTTTCATCCTGTTGGAATTAAAGCCTATCTTCGCGTGAAAGGACCAGTGCAATTTCAAACAAAGTTTTATGTGCAGAGGAATTTACCCCCCTTCATTCTATCCCCTCCTCTCCCCAAGGTGCTAACTCATGTCTGGTACAGTTGCACGGACACTGCAGCCCTCACCCAAGTGGTCATTCTTCACATGGGAGCCTGGACAGTGGATGGCAGAAGGCTATTTGACTGTGGAGGGCATTACAGACAAACCGGAAGTTGTGTGCATGCTCACACACACACGCGCCAGCGGATAGCGATCAGGGGCAGGAACACTGGTCCATACTTTTCCCTCCATAGTGCAGGAGCGATGAGGCTGATTGCAGCACCACAACTGCTCTCCCAGCTGAGAGCAGCTAACACAGCACAGACCATAGGTTGAACCTGGACCTTCATGGTCTGTATGCTGTGGTGTCTTTACCATGAAGTCATCAAGGGAGCTGTACTGCACATTTGTGACAAAGCAGTTCATGTATGGAAGGGAGGAGTTAAACACTCCTTCAAACGTGTCTTAAGTTTACTTCTTTTGCGCTCAAAAAACAGAGTGATCCAAATTCACGAGTGCACTTAAAATAGTCCAATCTGCTTCTTAATTAATGGTTTGATTGCTGATTTTCCTCCCTGGACATTGATGTCTGTGATTAGTTCACTGTGGAAAATGTGACTTGGAGGCAATAACTTGCAAAGTCAATTTCATGCCAGAAAACAAATCTTCTGCTGAGCATTAATAGCGCAAACACGCTACAGACAATTCCACCCCAGAATGATTTTAATTATGGCGCATTACATTACATAGAATATACAGCACAGAAACAGGCCATTTGCCCCAACTGGTCTGTGCTGGTGTTTATACCCCACACGAGTCTCCTCCCATTCCATCTGCCTCATCTCAGCCTTTCAGCGTTTCTTTCTATTCCTATTTCTCTCATGTACTCATCTAGTTTCCTTTTTGAAAGCATCTAAGCGATTTGCCGCAACCATTTCCTGTGGTAGGGAGTTCCACATTCTAACCACTCTCTGAGTAAGGAGATTTCTCCTCATTTCCCTATTGGATTTATGTGTAACTATCTTCTATTTATTGCTCCTTCATAACACAGGAACCCCCCCAGCTAATCAGTTTGCACGGTTTGTTATCAGATCTTGTGGTTGGAATTTTTATACTAGAAGAACCAAACCCACAGCCAATTCCTGCACATCTGAATTGCTAAATTCTCACCAAATCCACAGAAAGTGCCTCCTGATGTGAGTAGATACATTCCCAAAGTCATCACCTAGGCGTTTTACAACATTTTCCAACGTTTTATCTAATTTCCTGAGGATGATTACTCATGTTGACTTTGAGGTACAGTTCCACACATGCCAGCAACCCTCTGTCCCCTCACCCAAGTTTCCATTCATGACGCATGAGCCTAGATCATGATTGCCAGGCAAGCTATTCCGTCATTGGAAGGGCTCACAGACAAGCCCAGTCCTGTTCCCCCCGCAAAACATCCAGACGTGTGCACTCTTCAGCAGGGTTCACTGGTCAGTGACGAGAAGCAAGAACTGATTTTCTCTCCCTAGTATTGAGTGCAGTTGTATCGACCCAATCAATGCGATGGCCAAGATTAGCTGAAACAGAACAGAGCAGGGAACAAACCTGGGACTTTGTTGATCTGTATGGCTCAGTATATTGCAGCACATTCACCTTGCACACTGTGGGCGGGGGTGGGGGGGGGGGGGCGAAATAACATTCTATTATACAGAATTAATAACTTTCCATATCAGAATGAGTTGTACATTTCTTTCTCGGCACAGGGTGGGTGAATTTCAGGACCAAAGATCCTTTGGCCACTTTTTACATTCAATGTCAGCATCAACTGCTCGCATCTCAGGTACGTTATGATCTAACTTGAGGTTATAGATTTCCAGTGAAGAACATAATCCAGTGGTCTTAATAAACACAAGTTTTGTAGATTATTGGCTATATGTTTTTAAGTCTCTGATTTTGCTGTCAATACCATATATCTTTGCTATGTAACTTCATGTAGTAATAAAAGATCCAAACCATACTGGGTGTTTCAGGTCAATGCTCAGCCCTCTTCTGTGGAGTTGTGAGACATAAACAAAAGGGACACCGTTTTATATAATGGAAGAGAAGATTCTACCATAGTCAGGTCAAATACCCCCTCAAGATTACTCGCCATCTGTATTCTGGTGTTATCCCTCTCCTTTTTTCAATCAAATTTCTATTTTATCGCCCCCATTGAAAATATTTACTGATTATATATTACATATGGCTTTGCTTTTAGAACTTTGCAGTATTTCTTTCAACATAAACACGAATACCCGATTCTGTGTGAGAAAATGCAGAGGTCAGATCTGTAGGATTAATGCACTCCAAATAATGAGATTACCAGTTCAAACCCATCAAGCTCAGTCTCGCCTTGAACATTCATCCTCATTTCAGAAGATCTTGTTTCTTTTGCTATACAACTCATAGACTACAGCAAAAAGTTCAAATTCTTTTAATATCTGCCAAGTTTCATAGAAAGCACCAAGTAATTTCTTGGAAAATTCAGTCGAATTGCTCAGAGATTGTTTCACATCCTCATAAAAAAAATTCAAATCATTTAGCCAGGCTACAACCATTTATTTTGATTACATTTTAAGTCATGTTCATTAGGTTTATACCAGTGAAGTGGAGTGATTCCAGTTGACTTGGGTTTTATCATTCAGGCTTGAAAGGATTTACTGCTAAGCTTCCTCTGTCGGTCTGAGTGCTCCCAGATTACAGTAAGACTTTTTCTATAGACTCTGATTCCCCCACTCCCCAGGATTTTGCACTTTTTTTGTATGAGGGAGAAGAGAAGGATGGAGAATGAGACAGAAAGAGAAGAGCGAAAAAGAGAGCATGTGTAAGCAAGCATAGTGAGAGATAAGAGAATAATGAGAAGGAAAAAGAAAAAGAGAGAATGAAAGAGAGAGAAAGAGAGAGGAAAAGAGAGAGAGAGGGAGAGAGAGAGAGAAAGAGAGAAAGAAAGAGAAAGAGAGAGAGGAGAGAGAGAAGGAGAGAAAGGAGAGAGAAAGAGAAATGGAGAAAGAGAGTGCGAAAGAGAGAGAAAAAGTAGAGAGAAAAGAGAGAAAGGAGAGAGAGAGAGAAAAGAGAAGAGAAAGAAGAGAAAGGAGAGAAGGGAGGGAGAGAGGGAGAGGAGAGAGAGAAGAGAAAGGAGAAAGAGAAAAGAGAGAAAGGAGAGAGAAAGAGAGAAGAGAGAGAAAAGAAAGAGAGAGAGACACACAGAGAAAAAAAGAGAGAATAAGAGAGAGAAAGAAAGAAGGTGAGATAAAAAATTCCCTTACTCTTTCTGGAGGAGCAATAGGGAACAGGACTTCAGGAGTAGCACTGATTGAGACAGAATTTCATGGAGCAATCCTAAAGATGAAATAAGGGAATGACAGATGGAGGTAAGGTGCGATCATAGACTGGGACAGGAAGACAAATCAGAGGCAACTATTTTTAGTACTTTAGTGGCCATTTTAAAAGGGCACGAAAAATATAACCCACAACCACAAGTTTGTTACTAGCCTGTCTGTCCCTCTGTTAGAATTAAGGGGTTCCTATAAGTTATGGGAATTCCGGTGGAGTAGAGTTTGCTATTGTCTGTTTGACTCCATCCATTCCTCCTCTAAGTATGATGACCATTGGGAATTGTTTGTTCTCTTTCTCTATCTTGTCTCCTTTGAAAATTCCTACGCATTCTCGTTTGTTTTAGTTCATCCTGTGGCCTAATTGTTATTTTTAGTGTTTCTGTGACCACTTTGGCTCACCAATCTTCAGCATTCCAAAGCTTGAGACTTTAATGAAGAAAACAAGGCTTTAAGGTTTTGAATGTTTTTCTTGTTCCATTAATGTTGGATATTTTGATAAACTGGTTCACCACTTCATGAAAGGTTGGATAGGGTGCATTTCTTTAACTTCCAGAGATGGACAATGCAATTAAACTTGTCCTTCACTGCAATATCAATAGCAACTTAAGCACCTTGGCTTTTTAAACAGAAATGAGTAGTTTCTAACTCAACTAAACAGAACTTACATTTGGATTGAGCAATAAACTCCCAACACAGTCACAATCACTGGTAAAAGAAAAAAAATAAACTAGCTTTAATTTAAATGGAAACTGTTGTAAATGACTTGGGTGAAGGAATAGAGAGCCATATATCTAAGTCTGCTGACAACACTAAGTTAGATGCCACAATAAACAGTGTGGATGGGAGCAGAAAGTTGCAAAGGGTCACTGATAGATTAAGTGAGTGGGCAAAACCGTGGCAGATGGAGTTCAATGTGGAAAAGTATGAGGTCATCCATTTTGGACCTAAGAAAGATAGATCAGAGCGTTTTCTAAATGGTGAGAAGCTGGGAACTGTGGATGAGCAGAGAGATTTAGGGGCCCAAGTACAGAAATTACTAAAAGCTGGTGGACAGGTACAAAAAGTAATTAAAAAGACTAATGGAATGTTGGCCTTTATCTAAAGGGGCTGGAATACAAAGGGCTGGAAGTTATGTTACAGCTGTAGAGCTCGGGTTAGACCCCAGCTGGAGTACAGCATTCAGTTCTGGGCACCGCACCTCAGGAAGGATATATTGACCTTGGAGGGGGTGCAGCACAGATTAACCAGAATTATACCGGGGCTAAAAGGGTTAAATTATGAGGACAGGTTGCATGGACTAGGCTTGTATTCCCTTGAATATAGAAGATTAAGGGGTGATCGAATTGAGGTGTTTAAGATGATTAAAAAGAGTTGATAGGGTAGATAGAGAGAAACAATTTCCTCTGGTGAGGATGTCCAGAACAAGGGGGCATAACTTTAAAATTAGAGTTAGGCCATTCAGGGGTGCTGTCAGAAAGCATTACTTCACACAAAGAAATCTGGTGGAAATCTGGAACTCTCCCTCAAAAAGCTGTGGAGGCTGGGGGGTCAATTGAAAAATTAAAAACTGAGATTGATAGATTTTTGTTTGGTAAAGGTATTAAGGGTTATGGAACCAAGGCTGGCAAATGGAGTTAAGATACAGATCAGCCATGATCTAATTGAATGGCAGAGCAGGCTTGAAGGTTTGAATGGCTTACTCCTACTTACTACATCGCTAGGTTAAGATATTATCCTTGAACACCATGATGACTATTTTAAGGTTGCCATTATATCTGTAGCTCATACATAAAATATGTCACAATGTCATCCAGATTCAATAATCACTTGCCGAAGCCAATCAGTTAGCATGGGTTTAGTCACATTATAACAGGTTTTATGGCACCTTCACACCCCAGAATAATAGGAGAGCTTAAAATAGGGACATTACCTTTCCTGAGTAGAAATTACACTGATAATGGTAGTGAAAAGGTGCAGCAGAGCTGACTCATTCTACTTTTGTACAGTGATGAGAGATGAAGTGATACCATCACATTTATAAGCAATGGAGTGAAGCCCTTGATGTATAACTGCACACCTCTGAGTAATGAGTGCTTCACTTACTTAGTTCTAAGTATCCTAAAATAGCTTTGGTGCCAAGCTTTTTACTTTCTTTGCCCTGTGGCTTTTAGGCAAATAGCCAACAGATCCAATTCCAAAATTGAGCTAAAAGCTTAATAAAGTGAAGTAACAGCAGTCAGCAGCTTTAAGGCTTTTTAACACCTCTTATCATATGCTGTGCAATTAAATTTAGTGCAAGAGTTGTCACAGCTCCAGGCTTCTTTTCTTACCAGAACACCACGAGCTGTGAAATATGTAGAAAGATTTAAGTTTACTCGGTAATGGACTATTAATGAAAACTGCAAATTCGGGATATTGCAGAGTGGCTACTTGCACTGTGCAATGTTGAATACACGTTAGCAGCTTGCAAGTTTGGAAGGATACCTGAAATGGCAAATTGGGCTCCAAGATAAAATTGATCCTGAGGGGATAATCTAAATCTGAATGACAGTGTCATGAAAATAAAGCAATTCTAGCGCTGCACCGCATTCTGCAGCTTACCTCGATCCATGAGTTATTTGGTTCCCGTACAAGATAGTTGCCTCTTTTGCAGCCTTTATATGTAGTTGAAGGAGAAAGAAAGCCGAGGGAGATTGTCACCTATCTAGTAGGAAATAGCCTCAATAGAGTAGCATACTTCCCTTCCATAGATGCCCATCATTTTGGGTGTCCACATACATTTGAAGCTATTTCAATGGCATTGGTTATGGAGGCTGTCTAGAATTGTCTGGGACAAGAGGTTGTGCTGGTTGAACAGACAACAGGACTTAGTAATAACTTTTCCATTTTTGAGAGTGTCTGGATTGCCCAGGCAGTTCCAAAATTCTAAATTCACTATTGGTGGACTGTAGATACAAGTGGATACCCTGAATGGAGAGCTATTCCGAATCAGATTTTTAAAAAAAAGCAAATGCTGGAAATATGAAATAAACACAGAAAATATTGGGAATATGTAGCAGAAGCATCTGAAAAGGGAAAAGTTAGGGGTGTTAGAACTTAGATGAAATTTAATGCAGACAGGTGTATAGTAATGCATGTAGGGAGGAAAATGGGCAAGGCAACTTCATGAATGGTGTTGAAATAGCCAAGGACGAATCTGAAAGAGACCAAGGAGTCTTAATAGACTCAATGCTAAACATGTCCAGCCAATGCTAAACATGTCCAGCAATGCAAGGCAGCAATCAACACAGCCAATCGAATGTCGAACTACAAAGCCAAAACGGTAGAATACAAGTCAAAGGAAGTCGTGATCAAACCACACAGTCCTCTGGTCAGACCACACCTTCAGTTCTGCGTCCAGCTCAGGTTGCCAAGACACAAGTGCTGCTGGCAGTGTAGAGAAGAGTCAAGAGGCTGGTCCCTCGAGCTAAAAGTCTGAGTATTAAAGGAAAGACGAGAAACTTAGGCTTTTCAGCCGTGAAATGAGGCATCGGAGAAGTGATCTGTAGAGCTTGCTGGAGAGTATATATTCTGTTTTTGCAGCTTTTTACCGAAACCAAAGCAGAAGACTAATGCAAGAATTATGGCTAGGATAAAGCGTAGCAATATGGATGAAGATAGTTAGCCTAAGAAAGCATACAGGAAGTAGAAATTTAACATTTTAAATAGCTTACTTTACCAGCTGTGCAGGAGGTAGTTTGACAGAGACATGAGTAATGAAAGATAGTTGACCACTGTCTAAAGGGATAATAATTTTAGACAATGGAACAGGATCTGATAAGGATGAGGCCCCTATGGTTGTGTGTGTACAGCAATCTGTTCGATGGCCTAAGGGAAAACCAATGACCTATGGGTTACAAGCTAACACTTGATTACATGTGAATTATACAAGTCACAAATGTGACCATATATGGAAAGAAAGAAAGAAAGACTGGCATTTATATAGCGCCTTTCACATCCACCGGACGTCCCAAAGCACTTTACAACCAATAAAGTACTTTTGAAGTGTAGTCACAGTTGTAATGTAGGAAACGCAGCAGCCAATTAGCACACAGCAAGCTCCCACAAACAGCAATGTGATAATGACCAGATAATCTGTTTTAGTGATGTTGAATGAGGGATAAATATTGGCCAGGACACCGGGGAAAACTCCCCTGCTCTTCTTCAAAATAATGCCATGGGATCTTTTACGTCCACCTGAGAGAGGGTTTAAAGTTTCATCCGACAGTGCAGCACTCCCTCAGCACTGCACTGGAGTGTCAGCCTGGATTGTTGTGCTCAAGTCTCTGGAGTGAGATTTGAATCCACAACCTTCTGACTCAGAGGCGAGGGTGCTACCAACTGAGCCACGGCTGGCACTGAAGGCAATGACATGACTATAAAGAGGGGAAAGAGCTCTTGCTATTTGTCACTTTGGGAGAACAGGAGACAGCATCTGAACTCAGCCGAGTGTCTCAAGCGCGAGTATGCAGTCAACTGCTTAAATGCTCCTTGTGTTAGAATAGGTCTGATAAACTCTTGTTAACTGTGTATTACTGTAGTGTTTAATTTACGTTCACATGGAGTTTTGACAAATAAAATAACATGTTGAACTGACATATCATGAGTTAATTAGAACCAGAACTTAACAGAGCTCTACAAGATAGTTAAGGCAATGGAAAAGGTAAATCCAGAATATTCATTTAAAATCAAATTGCAAGAGTAGGTCATGGGGACACAGGTTCAAAAAGACAAACTTAGAACTGGCATCAGGAATTTCTTCTTCATTCACAGAGTAATCAATGTATGGTGTAGACTTCCAAAAAGAATAGTGAAGGCAAAAAGAATTGGAAGCTGTAATGGAGGAAGTTAAGGGTGGATGAATTAAGGTCGGCCAAATGGCCTTCCTCATCCGTAATTATTGTGACCTTGTGAACTGGTTTTGAAGAAGGGTCTCTCGTGGATACAGTAGATTAATTATTTTATTTTCAGATGCTGACGGAGCTGCCATGTATTTCCTGCAATTTCTGGCCTGAGTGAACTCATTTTAATCTTCCATTTCACAATCGCAGCTAATTCCAGGGGCAAACTTTGGGAGTTTTTCATTCCAAAATCTGACTGACTATCCAATAATATTTTAACTCCACACCATTTAAGCTTGACCAGCTCCTTTAATTCTGCTCCATGTTCACACAACAAATGCAGATGTGCAGCCCAAAGACCAGTGAAGCATTTGATTTCAGTGGTGTACTTTACCAGTACTCGCATTCTATTGAGGTCAACTATTCTAATGCAAATTGGACAATTCGATTCACATGAGTGTTCCTGTTATCAGGCCTCTCATCCTACACATGTTGCACCAGGCGTCAGTCAGACCTGGCAGTACAGATTATACTCGAATACTGGACAGACGCAGCATAATTCTTTTGTGTTTGCTATTCCTGTCAAAATGCTAGTGGACTTCAATTTAGAAAAATCACAAATATTGCAAAACAACAATTGGACTTCAACAGCCAATATTTGTTGTGTCAGCCAATGCAGCATATGAAAGTTTTGCTGCAGTTTCTCCCAAAAGCTTTTGAGATGCCATATATCTCTTTACAGAATGAGAAAGAGTATTTTTTACTGTTTGAATAATCATTTAACAGGACCTTTTGAAGAGGTGACTAAAGTAGTGGACAGGGGAATGTCTATGGATGTTATTTATATGGACTTCCAGAAGGCATTCGATAAAGTCTCACATAAGAGACTGTTAGCTAAAGTTGAAGCTCATGGAATTGAAGGCAAATTATTGACCTGGGTAGGAAATTGGCTGAGCGGCAGGAGACAGAGATTAGGGATAATGGGCAGGTACTCTAATTGGCAGGATGTGAATAATGCCGTTCCACAGGGATCTGTGTTGCGGCCTCAACTATTCACTGTATTTATTAACGACTTGGATGATGGGATGGAGAGCCACATATCCAAGTTTGCCGATGACACAAAGATAGGCGCATTGTAAGCAGTAGATGGAAGCATAAAATTACAAAGAGATACTGATAGATTAGATAAATGAGCAAAACTGTGGCAAATAGAATTCAATATAGGCAACTGTGAGATGATCCACTTTAGACCTAAATGATAGATCAGAGTACTTTTAAATGGTGAAAAGCTAAAAACAGTGGAGGTCCAAAGAGATTTTGAGGTTGTTAGTTTATACCTTAATGTGTATAAGCTAACAAGGTCCATGTACATAGATCATTAAAATGTCATGGACAGGTACAGAAAATAATCAAAAAGGCTAATGGAATGCTGGCCTTTATATCTAGAGGACTAGAATACAAGAGAGTAGAAGTTATGCTACAGTTATACAAAGCCCTAGTTAGACCACACCTGGAGTACTGTGTTCAGTTCTGAGCATCACATGTTAGGAAGGATACCTTGGCCTTGGAGGGAGGGCAGCGTAGATTTACCAGAATGATACCCGGACTCCAAGGGTTAAATTATGAGGAGAGATTACACAAACTAGGGCTGTATTTTCTGGAATTTAGAAGGTTAAGGGGTGATTTGATCGAAGTTTTCAAGATATTAAGGGGACTTGATAAGGTATATCATAGAATCATAGAAATTTACGGCACAGAAGGAGGCCATTTAAGCCATCAGGCTCGATTTTAATAGCCCTGAGGAGGTGGGTTTGGTCGCGGGTCTGTTGGGAAAATCGGGAAAAATGGTTTCAGACACCCAACCCGCCTCCATCCCGCCCCCACCCGATTTTCGTAAGTGTCTGTTTAGCCGCTCCCAAACTGACCCGTCTGGAACCAGTGGGACAGGTAGTTAAGGCAGTTAATAGGCTGTTAACTGCCTTGCTTATCCTATTTTCATGGTGGTTTCCCATTTTCCTGCTTCTGGCTCCTGTTTCGCGACTTGTCAGAAACAAGCCAGGTTCAAGGAGACGAGTTGCTGGAGGACATGATTTGTATGCCTTGGTGGAGCGTTTTAAAAGTGCCCCTGAAACATGGCTGACATTCAAATGCAACAACCTTGCTGTTGTAGGTATGGGGTAACATTTTGCACATCTACTGACCTTGTGACTGTTCAAGCTGACACCCATCTGCAGTGTGACATGAACGAAATAATTTCAGGCCACTTTGACTGCGCGCTTGCAAGATTGTTACCTGAAATGAAATCAATAGTAAGGGAATGGGAAACATTTATGTCCTCTCATCCTGGTCCTCATAATTGGGGGAGTAGCAGCCGCGTGGCTCAGCGCAGATCTTCCTGGGAAGAGGAGTAGGAGGAGGACGAGGGGCGCCTTGCATGCCCTGTTGTAGCAATGCAGCATCCCTCCAGTTCACTGCTGCCCGTCAAGCAGGGTATGCACACGGCCATGCCATATTAGCATAAGCTTACTCTTCAACCATAGGTGGCCACCATATGGCTCTGTAATTGCAGGTGACACTTGTCCAATGTCATACTTCATCTCTGCTATACCCTGTTATTTCTTATCACTTTTACCATCAGCATTACAAATGCAAGTCGCCCTGAGCCCTCAATGCGCTTTTGCCATTTCCCATAACACATAGGCCACACAATCAACTGTTTGACATAATTTATCTTTAACACATGACAAAAGGATTATATACCAGCAAGAGTCAGAAAAAAATAAACATCACCCCTTGTGACTATAGGTGCTTAATCTTTCTCTTACACGTGCTTCTACGTGGTGCTTCCCCTGTGGCTTCAGCAGATGTAGAGGCACCTTGCTGACTAGGATGCTGCGCCTGCTTAGACACCTTTGGCGGGCGTCCTCTGGATTTGGGAGCCTGGGAGGGCTTTTCAACAGTCTGCTCTTCCTGCGGCTGTGCAGGAGCTGAAACTATCATCTCAGTTGTCTTTGCAAAGTGGGTCTCTGACCGAGGGCTCCACAGTGGCAGGTTGTGTGAGCGCTTTGAGAGGAGCCCACACTTCCTTCTGTCCTGCCAACAACATCCCTCTCATGGGTCAGCCGCACCTCAGTGCTGGCAAGTGGCTGGAGAGCACCTTGTTGCACTTCAGGGGGACCATGAGGACCCGTATCTGCACTGGCAGTCCTCATCAAAAGGACGTCCATGAAGCTCTGGTCTCTCTGCTCAATAGCTGCCCATCGCTCCTCCAGAGATGTCATTCTATTCTGAACAGTCACCATGTTTTCCTGACTCTGGTGACTTATTTCCTCCATGGCCGTAGCCAGCCGTTCCACGGAGGTTGCCATCCTTTCCACGGTGGTTGCCATCCTATCCATGGTGGTGAGTTCATGAGCCATTGCCTCCACCATGGCAGTGCTGATGTTAGAGATGGACTCCTCCATTCTCTCCACACTCGCACTCACCCTGGAGGCAAACCCTTCCAGAGACACCTGCACTCGTTCCTGTATTTCACGAACCGCTCTTTTTCTGGATGGCTCCAGAGGCACAGCGTCTGCATGCAGCTCAGCAGAGCTAGGAGAGTCCTGCGACCTCCGCCGAGAACTCTCCACCGCTGTTGCTGTCTCCACCATCTGCTGATGCTCACTTGTGCGCTGTGATAGACCAGGTGGCAACACTACTCTAACTCGCGAGGGCCCCACCGAGGTGTGCGTTGCTGCGCTGGTGCTGGGTGCGCTGAGTCCTGGTGATGCTGCTCCCTCAGAGGCTGCAGGTTCCTCTGAGGAGATGTCCGGGTCTTCGTCCTGGATCATGGGGAGGGGGGGGGGTGTCAATGGTTCTGTGGGAGAGTAAACTCTTAAATTAGACATCTGGGGGGAAAAATTCGGTTGCTTTGCACCTCGTTAGCTTCCAGTAGCGCCACGCTTCCCTCTTGGGACGCTACCACTCAATTTCGGCCGCGGGGCCACTAATTTTTCCGGTGCGCTAAAAGTAGCGCCCCGGCGAAGTTAGCGCCTCAAAGGGGGCGCGACTCAATTTCTCCCCCCTGATATTGATGTAGCAGACACATCCTTTTGAGCAGATGATACAAAGCGATTCTCGAGGAACATCATATTCCATTGCTTTCTGAGAGGGATGAAACTCTAGTGTGCCCGTCTCTCCATCACCCACTTCCAGGTCCTCGCCACCTCCAACAATCTCGTTTGCTCCCTCCTCAGCACTGGTCAATGTTGCAAGGGTAGGTGTTCCTCCTCCAGTCATTGCTGTCTCCCTCTTATTGTGGGCTATCTTTTCCTGCAAGGAGGGACACAAGCGGTGTTTCAGCCACAGTGATGGAGTGAGGGTCAATAATACCTACCATAGAAGCTTTGAGGGAGATGAAGATGGGGTAAGGTGCCAAGAGGAAGGTAGCTCCCTGTGCGTTGTTCATTGTCATCACTGCATGACAGTGAGAGCGAGTCTAAAGGGTGCATAGGCAGGATGCTGAGTTGATTCAGTGCTGAGACAGAGATGGATAGGAAAGGGTGCAAGGGAAGTAAGAGTAAGGTGGAATATGAAGGAGGAGGCTTACAACGCAGAGTGCTGGTGATGAGAAGGGAAGCAGAGTGAAGGCAAGCAGAGTGAAGGCAACTGAGATCGGATACTCACTTTTGATGTTCTCACAAGATCATTAAACCTTTTGCGGCACTGGATCCATGACCGTGCATAAATGGACCTTGCACTCACCTCCTGAGCAATGCGCAGCCAGGCTGCCTTGGTCTGCTGACGAGGCTTCCACCGGCCATCAGGAAGGAAGAGAATCTCCCTGCGCCCTCTGACAGCATCCACAAGAACATGGAGGGACTCATCATTAAAACGAGGAGCTGCCTTGCCTCTGGAAGAAGTCATAGCGTTTAAATCAAGTCCAGGAATCCACAATGGAAAGGCTCAGGCTGGATGGCAGCTTTAAAAGCAGCTGCTATTATGACATCATCAGAGATGGCCAGCCGACCCGATCCCACTCATTGGACCGGCCAGCGCGCCTCCATGAAATTAACAAGGTACTTTAATAAAAATCGCAACTCTGCAGCTGTTCCCGCCAGAAGTGGCTCCCGAACCCGCCCACCACGCAACCCGACTCCAACCCGCCTCGGGAATTAAAATCGAGCCCATCGTGTCTGTGCCAGCCGAAAAAGAGCAATCCAGCCTAATCACATTTCCAGCTCTTGGTCCATAGCCTCGTAGGTTACAGCCACTTCAAGTGCATATCCAAGTACTTTTTAAATGTGATGAGGGTTTCTGCCTCTACCACCCTTTCAGGCAGTGAGTTCCAGACCCCCATCATCCTCTGGGTGAAAAAAGTTCTCCTCAACTCCCCATTAATCCTTCTACCAATTACTTTAAATCTATGCCCCCTGGTTGATGACCTCTCTACTAAGGGAAATAGGTCCTTCCTATCCACTCTATCTAGGCCCCTCATAATTTTATAGACCTCAATCAAGTCTGCCCTCAGCCTCCTCTGATCCAAAGAAAACAACCCCAGCCTATCCAATCTTTCCTCATCGCTAAAATTCTCCAGTCCTGGCAACATCCTCGTAAAATCTCCTCTGTACCCTCTCTAGTGCATTCATATCTTTCCTGTAATGTGGTGACCAGAACTGTATGCAATACTCTAGCTGTGGCCTAACTAGTGTTTTATACAGTTCAAGCATAACCTCCCTGCCTCGGCTAATAAAGTAAAGTATCCCGTACGCCTTCTTAACCACCTTATCTACCTGTCCTGCTGCCTTCAGGGATCTGTGGACATGCACTCCAAGGTCCCTCTGTTCCTCTACACTTCTCAGTATCCTACCATTTATTGTGTATTCCCAAAAAATTCAATCAAGTTAGTCAGACACGACCTTCTCTTAACAAATCAATGCTGACTGTCCTTGATTAATCTGTGCCTTTCTAAATGATGATTAATACTGTCCCTCAGAATTTTTTCCAATAATTTGCCCAACACTGAGGTTAAGCTGACTGGCCTGTAATTACTCGGTCTATTCCTTTCTCCCTTTTTAAACAACAATACAACGTGAGCCGTCCTCCAGTCCTCCGGCACCACACCTGTAGCCAGAGAGGATTGGAAAATGATGGTCAGGGCCTCTGCTATTTCCTCCCTTGCTTCTCTTAATGGCCTGGGATACATTTCATCCGGGCCTGGGGATTTATCCACTTTCAAAGATGCTAAACCCCTTAATACTTCCTCTCTCACTATGTTTATCTCATCTAATTTGTCAAAACTCCACAGCATGCAGGGAAACCCGTACCATATTTGACACTGATTAGCTTAATGGCAGTGTTTAGAGGGAAATTGAGCCCCACTGACGTCTAGTGACTGTATTCATAGGGATGTTTTGGTCAATATTTTTCAGAGCTCTGAAAAAGTACCAGAGGATTGGAAGCTAGGAAATGAGGTTCTAATATTCAAGAAAGAAGTAAAGTGTGAACTTGGATATATATGAAGACAAAGAATGGGAGATAAGAAAAAAAAGAGAAAAACAAGAAGTGAATGGACAGAGATTTGCATAAACAGAAAACCATAATTTCTTTTGTTCATAAGCAATGCCAGAAGAGATCCACTGGTGATTTTTAAACATTAGTTATACTGCGCTACACCACAGCTCACAAAAAAAAGCCTTGCATTTATATAGCGCCTTTCACAACCTCAGGACGTCGCAACGTGCTTTACAACCAATGAGGTACTCTTGAAGTATAGTCACTGTTGTAATGTAGAAAACACAGCAACCAATTCGCACACAGCAAGGTCCTTCAAATAGCAATGTGACAAAGACCAGATAATCTGTTTTAGTGATGTTGGTTGAGGGTAAATATTGGCCAGGACACCAGGGATAACTCCCCAGTTCTTCTTCATAATAGTGCCATGCAATGTTCCCCTTAATCTTTTTTGGGTGAGCGGTCCCTTTAAGGGCCTGCGCAGCCCATTCACAGTTTTACGCATGAAAAAGTCGGAGCCGGTGCCGGCTGAGTGGGACCGGCAGAACTGCGTGACCACATGGCCGGGTAGCTTAGAGGGAACGTTGTGTAAGATTCTGAAAATTGTAATAAAACCGCTACTACCGTGTGGAGATCGAAGTTCAGAATGAATTGTGAAACGGTTACAGTGTTGAGGCTGCCGCGAAACACGAATGGAGGCTGAATCCATATGTGGAAAACAAGAAACTTTAATTCACTGCATGGCACACAAAATGGCTGAGAAAGCTGCTCCCAGAATTCTCTGGAAAAACCCTGAAGCCCCGCCCACTCCTGTCTTAAAGGTAAGGGGGTAAAAATTCACTTGGTTGCGCCTCCCGTTAGCGCCTTAAGAGGGCGCTAATGGGGCGCAAAGCCGCTAACGCCCGGGCGCAGCGATGTTTGCGCCGCTCGAGAACTTAACTTGAGATTGTGCGGCGGCGCTAAAACTTACCGCTGCGACCACCTGCGCGTGCAGATTATGACGTCATTCCATGGTGCAACGCCCTTGGGGCGCCCCGGAGCGGAAATTGAGTGGCGCCCCCTGCCTTACCGCCTGGCGCATCCAACGACCAGAAGACTGGAACGCTATCAATCGCTGTGGGGCTGGGGGGGGCGCTATTTAAAGGGGGCCTCTTCGTGTCTTTTATTGTTGGTGGCATTTTTGAACTACGCATTCTGAGAGAGAGAGGGAGAGACTTCTGGAGAGATTCAACGTTGTGTGAAGGAGTTTTGGGTACTGAGCAGCACTTTGCAGGTTCATTTTGATTTGCCATTCCTTGTATCGATTTAGCAGAGACTGTGGGAGCTGCACTCTGAGCTCTTTGCCTGGTACTCTCCATTGTTCTTTCCAGCACATTTGATGTGCAAGTCTCTCCAGGCCGAGATTCAAGGCTGCAATGAACAGGATGTGGATGGAAAACAAGATTAACCATCCCCTTTAAGAACTGGCCCGTGCCATTGTGTGTGTGTTCCATTGCTGACTGACATTACATGAGCTTCGCCAGCGCTCTGAGTTAGCGCCTCACTCCTTGGCCTTTGCGCCTTAAGACAGGTGTGCAGCGCCTGCTTTAGCGCTCCACTCACCTCCCGGGGCGGTAAAAGTGAAGTTTCCTGTCAGTGCCGATAATTAGCGCCAGCTGCTAATATTTGCGTCCAGACGATATTTGCGCCCCAAATGGGGCGCGACCTAATTTCTACCCCAAGGTGCCTTAAAGGGAAGGTTCACCGATATATTGTCAACAGACGGAAAAGTGGGTTACGCCCGTTTAGGTGGCGATCCGCCACACAGCTCCCCCCAGAATCCGCTTAGGAGGTGTGGACGAGACGGTGCGGCGGTCTGATGGGCCGGCCGGAGCGGCTCTTGTAGGACGCCGGTGGACGTGGAACGGCCGGGCGTGGAGCAGCCGGGTGAACCGGCTTGAGGGCAGGTCGGCCACGTGGAGGTGGACGAGCTACAGGGACCTGCTCACCGGGCTCCGAGTGTGCTGGCTTGAGTCGGTCAACCGACACTTTTTCGGTCCTGTCGCCCACTTGCAGGGTGAAAAATTTGTCCCCAGCCTGTAGCACCTTGTAGGGCCCGTTGTACGGGGGTTGAAGGGGTCCGCGGTGGGCGTCGTGCCGGATGAAAACAAACCGTGCCTGGTGCAGGCTTAGTGGGACATGTGAGGTGGATTCGCCGTGTCGGGCAATGGGCACCGGGGCGAACTGCAGTGCCGGTGAGGCGAAGTCGTGGCGTTGCTGGTCGGCTGACCAGGGTGTCGTGGCGGTGGGCAGGAACTCGCCGGGTACGCGCAGCGGCTGACCGTACACGAGCTCTGCTGCCGATGCGTGGAGGTCTTCTTTAACCGCGGTGCGCAGGCCGAGGAGGACCCACTGAAGTCGGACGGTCCAGGCGCCATCTTGGAGGCTGGCTCGAAGAGATGCCTTCAAGGATCTGTGGAACCGCTCACACAGTCCGTTGGCTTGGGGGTGGTATGTTGTGGTGCGGTGAATGGTCACCCCGAGATTGCGTGCAACGGCGGTCCAGAGTTCAGAGGTAAATTGCAGACCTCTGTCCGACGGCATGTCGGAGGGAACGCCGAACCGTGCGACCCAGGTGCTGACGAAGGCTCTGGCGATGTCGGCGGTGGTGGTAGAGGTCAGTGGAATTGCCTCAGGCCAGCGTGTGGTGCGGTCAACGATGGTCAGCAAGTGCGTGTGGCCTTGCGACGGCGGCAGGGGCCCGACAATGTCCACGTGGATGTGGTCGAATCTCCGCGAGGGGACGGTAAACTCCTCGAGGGGTGCTTTCGTGTGTTGCTGTACCTTGGCCCGTTGGCAGGCTAGGCAGGAGTTGGCCCAAGTACGCACATCCTTGCGAAGGCCGCGCCAGACGAAACGGTTGGCTACCAATTTGATGGATGCGCGGGCGCCGGGGTGGGAGAGGTTGTGGAGAATGTCGAATACCCGGCGGCGCCAGGACGCTGGGAAGACGGCCGAGGTTGACATAGGGATATGTCGCACTTGACCGTGACTGCGGTCGGGCCACAGGCAACGTCGGCCAGGCGTAGCCCTAGTAGGTTGGTGGGTGCGGAGAGCAGATCAGGGTCGGTGATCTGGTCTGCTGCGAGTTGAGCGTAGTCGACTGCTAGGTGTGCGGCGTGGATGGCGGGGCGGGAGAGGCAGTCGGCTACCACATTGTCTCGGCCGGAGACGTGTTGGATGTCCGTGGTGAACTCGGACACTGCCGTGAGCTGGCGCTGCTGCCTGGCGGACCAGGGGTCGGTTGTCTTTGCCATTGCGAATGTCAGGGGCTTGTGGTCGGCAAACGCCGTGAAGGGGTGGCCTTCAAGCAAAAACCGGAAATGGCGGACCGCCAGGAACAGTGCGAGGAGCTCGCGGTCGAAGGTGCTGTACTTGACCTCCGGGGGGCGTAGTTGGCGGCTGAAGAAGGCAAGTGGTTGCCAGGCGCCGTCGACCCACTGCTCATACACGGCGCCGACCGCGTGGTCGGAGGCATCCGTGGTGAGCGCTACCCTGGCATTGGGCCGTGGGTGCGCGAGCAGGGTGGCGTTGACGAGCGCGGTCTTGGTGGAGTCGAAGGCGGCTGACACGTCTGCCGTCCATTCGACTGCCATCTTGCCGCTCCTGCCCCGGAGGGTTTCATACAGGGGCCTCATGAGGGACGCCGCTTTGGGGATGAAGCGGTTATAGAAGTTCACCATCCCGAGGAACTCCTGGAGGCCTTTGATGGTGGTGGGGTGGGGAAATTGTTGGACAGCCTGCACCTTGGTGGGCAGGGGAATGGCCCCAGCATGGGTGATGTGGTGGCCGAGGAAGTCGATCTTGTCCAGGCCGAACTGGCATTTGGCTGGGCTGAGGATGAGCCCGTGGTCGCTGAGGCGCCCGAACAGGATGCGGAGGTGTTAGAGGTGTATCTGCTTGGAGGAACTGGCTACCAGGATGTCGTCCAGGTAGACGAACAGGAAGTTCAGGTCCCGAAGGACCGAGTCCATGAGCTGTTGGAATGCCTGTTTTTGAGGCCGAAGGGCATCCGCAGGAACTCGAACAGGCCGAAGGGGGTGATTACGGCCGTCTTGTGGACGTCCGTGGGGTGGAAGGGGACTTGGTGGTAGCCGCGCACCAGGTCGACCTTGGAAAAGACTGAGCGGCCGGCCAGTCTAGCCGAGAAGTCCTGAATGTGCGGCACGGGGTACCGATCAGGGGTGATGGCGTCATTGAGGCGGCGGTAATCCCCGCAGGGGCGCCAACCTCCGCCTGGTTTGGGGGCGATGTGGAGTGGGGAGGCCCAGGGACTGTTGGAGCGGCGGATGATGCTGAGCTGTTCCATGGTGGCAAACTCAGTCCGCGCGATCTCCAGTTTGGCCGGGTCCAGCCTGCGGGCGTGGGCGTACACTGGGGGGCCTGTGGTGTGGATGAAGTGTTCCACCCCGTGTTTGGCGGCCTCCGCGGAGAAGGTCGGATTGGTAAGGGCTGGGAATTCAGCCAGGAGTGCCGAGTAGTCATCCGTGGCCCGGGCGTGGCACTGTGATGCCATGTCGGTGGGTTGACAGGGGACCATGGCGCCCAGGATGGGGGACATGGTGTTCATGTCCATGAGGCGGTGACGGGGGATGTCTACCAGTAGGCCGTGGGCACACAGGAAATCTGCGCCGATGAGAGGGGAGAGCACCTTGGCAGTGATGAACTCCCATCGGTAGCGGCGACCAGCGCGGTCGAGGGTGACTGTCCGGGTGCCATACGTCCGGATTTCCGAGCCGTTAGCAGCAGCCAGCGTCGGTCCTCGTTCGCCCTTTTGGATGTCGAGGGAGGAGGCCGGGATGATGCTGTGCTGAGCCCCAGTGTCGCACAGGAACCAGCGGCCGGTTTTGTCATCCGTGACGAACAGCAGGGAGCCCGCGTGGCCCACAGCCATCGCAGGGGCTGGTACGGGGGTGGACTTGAAAGAGCAGGGAGGTGTGCACCGTTGTGCCCTGGCACCGAACCGTGCGTGGTAGTAACAGTGGCCCGGGTTAGTGGGGCGTGAAGGCCCCGTGGGCCTGGTGACAGGCCTTTGTGGCCGCGTGCTGGATGGTGAGGGGCGCACCCAGGCATTGGCTGCCAGGTCCGGAGTGACGTCGCGGCTGGAGTGAGCGGACAGCAGCTTGTCAGCCTCATCGGCCAGGGCTTCCAGGTTCGTGAGGCCGGACGCCACTATCGCTGGGCGGATGCTGAGAGGGAGCTGGCAGATGAACAGCGTGCGGAAGAGGGATCCGGGTGGGCTCTCGTCGGTGAGGGAGAGCATGTGGGAGAGGAGGTCTGACGGTGAGGCATCACCGAGGCCTGGAAGGTCGAGGAGGCGGCAGTTTCGCTGATATGCCGAGGCCGTAAATTTTTTAAGGAGCGCTGTCCTGAGTTGTGCGTACTTGCCTTCCTCTGGTGGGTTCTGCAGCGTTGTCCAAACCTTCGAAACTGCGGCGCTACTGAATGATGTGACGAGATAGTCGTACTTCGTCCCATCTGTGGTGATATTTCGCAGCCGGAAGCGAGATTCAGCTTGGAGAAACCAGGCTTCGGGCTGGTTTTCCCAAAACTCCAGCAGTTTCACGGAAACTGCGTTCGTGTCCGCCATTGCAGTGCTCGGAATACGTTCTGAGCGTCGGGGTCACCAATGTTGAGGCTGCTGCGAAACACGAATGGAGGCTGAATCCATATGTGGAAAACAAGAAACTTTAATTCACTGCATGGCACACAAAATGGCTGAGAAAGCTGCTCCCAGAATTCTCTGGAAAAACCCTGAAGCCCCGCCCACTCCTGTCTTAAAGGTAAGGTACCTTAAAGGGAAGGTTCACCGATATATTGTCCACAGACGGAAAAGTGGGTTATGCTCGTTTAGGTGGCGATCCGCCACAACAGATGGATTCAAAATGTAGGGAATCAGCATGTGTTCTTTGTTTGTGAAGACACAAAATGGCAGAAGTCAGCAGGGGCTCCTTTGCCTGGTGGTCAGCATATGGTCCTTTGTTTGAAAGGCCACATGGACAGGAAGGAGACGAGGAAGTCCCGCCCCCACACACCTCACAGAAACATGAACGTGTCATGCGGAAGGAACTCCAATCAGGGAAGGTTTGGAGTGAAACTGACCTCTCAGAGGGAGGCAGACAGCGATATATGAGGGGGGCCAGCAAAAGGGCACTATAAAGAGTGACCCATAGGCGGGAAATTCAGAACACAGAAGGGACAAAGAAGACCGAACGGAAGAACAGGCAAACAGAGGAGGCTGACCAGTCTACGTTTCGACTGACAACTTTTCTGGACCGATCACCCAGAGATAAAGGAGTATGTATGAAAGTCGGACATGGAGCTTAGATATTGTTAAAAGGGATACTTTTATGTACGGTTGACTTGGAATATAAATTCGCCCAGAGGTAGCATGTAAATTGCTGGGAAATACTTTTATGTATGGGTAAATTGGGCGGATATTGAGTGCGATTGTACACTTGAATTTTGAACTGTAGTGTGAATAAAGACCAATTTTATTGATCGCATACTTGTCTGTCATTGTTACGCTTATTCGTAATTCTCGAGGCTGAACAGTAGTAAGAGAAAGGTTTACAGTTGGTGTCATGGGATCTTTTAGGTTCCTCTGAACAGGCAGTCGGGGCCTTGGTTTAGCATCTCATCCAAAAGACCTGGACCTCTGACAGTGCAGCACTCCCTCAGTGCCGCACTGGAATGTCAGCCTAGATATATGTGCTCGAGGCTCTAGAACCCACAACCTTTGGACTCAGAAGTGAGAGTGCTGCCATTGAGCCACAGTTGACAGTTCTTAAACTAACACTGAAAACCAATGTATTGGACATGATGCACAAACTTCTACCAAAAACAATGCAGCACTTCACTGGGTTCCTTAACAATAACATGTTTTCAAGGAACCCAGTGAAGTGCAGCATTGTTTTTGGGCAGAAAAGAACAAGATTATAGTTATCAGTGGTATTGCTAATGAATACATTGGATACAGAGCAAATATTTTGTCTGCAAATGTAACAAGAGAGCCTTTCAAGTTATTGCCTACAGAAGATTTCAAGAACATGTGGGTATTTGTTATTAGTACATTAATTAGAAATAATTACAGACAAACAAGAACAAATATAGGAATCACTTGAAGAGATACTTTATGAAGCTAAATATCCAACTGTTTGGTGTTAACAATCTAATATATCTAAATGTGTTACTTCCTCTGTTATTACTGAAATACATACTAGGTCTATATTTATCAAGTAGTTCCTTAGAAATTGATTCATTTGATTTTCTTCAGTAATGGATCTTTTAAATAACTATAATATCTGTAAGGATACAGAAGAGAACAACCAGAATGATTGAAGGGATGGAGGGACTGGAATATGAGGAGCAATTATGTAAATTGGGCAGGTTCTCACTGCAAATAAAAAGATGAGAACTGATATAATTGCTGTTTTTAGGATTCTAAAGGGACTAGATAATGTAGACCATGAGAAGCTATTTCACCTTGTCCAGAACAGTAGAACCAGAGGACACGGCCTGTACTTGAAGGAAGTGGAAATCTGGAATGCTCTCCCCAAAAGGCTGAGGTTGCTGGGTCAATTGAAATTTTCAAGACTGAGATAGCTAGAGTTGTGTTGGGTAAGGGTATCAAGGGATATGGAGCAAAGACAGGTAAATGGAGTTGAGGTGCAGATCAGCCTTGATCTAATTGGATAGGCTTGAGCTGCTGAATGACCTACTCCTGTTCCTAAGTTCTGAAGTATGGAGTATAACTCAGGAGTGGAGTCAGCCAGCTCAGGTTCATGCAAAATGGGAGGAGACCACCTCCAAAAAAAGCTGTCATGCACCACTTTGGCTTTGCACCAGCTGGAGTATAACTACAGTCAATGTGAAGTGAACCTTAAATGGTTCCCAGGTGGAGCCATCTAGGAATTTTAAATAACAACAGAAAACGCTGGAAAAACTCAGCAGGTCAGGCAGCATCCGTGGAGAGAGAAACAGAGTTAACGTTTCAGGTCGAAGACCTTTCGTCAGAACTGGAAAAAAGCAGGAAATGAAATAGATTTAAAGCAAGTATAAAGCTGGGAAAAGGGGGAGGGGATGAAAGAACAAAAGGAGAGATTAAGAGACATTGAGAGACATTAAGAGATAATCAAGGCAAGAGGAGGTGTTGATGTAACAGGTTGAGGCTAAATGAAGTGTGAAATGCACTGGAATTTTAAACATTGTTTTAAAAAAAAAAAAATTTTGGGGGGGTGGGGAGGGAAATTAAGTGTCCATCAACTTTTTACTGGCATTAAAAATTTGAGCATGTGCACATTCATGTAAGCATATAGGTGGGCTCTCTGCTTTGCCTGCCTAGGATGTAGTGTGGAGCCAGCAGCAATATTAAACCAGTAATATGGAGCGGCAGAAGACAATCATCCAAATATACTGCAACATGAACAACGGAACATCCCTGTTCAATACGTATATAAATGGCAGACAGCAGCCACCTGGATATTTCTTCCGAGAAACAAAATAACTAAGGTCATTGGTTCGGTGCCTTCACAGAAAAATGGATAGCATTGCTTAATCCGATTCCCAAAACATCAGTACAAATCCGGGAATCCGAAACAGAATTTGCCTTACTCAGGCACTGTAAATCAATGGCATTGGTTGTAACCATAGAATCTGATCGTCTTCACCAATAAAACTCCAGGAATCCCATGTGATAAAAGTGACATTTGATTTATTCTGTTCCCTTAAAACAGCGGCCCTGAAAATAATGCATCCATCGTCTTAAACCCGTAGAGCTTTGGTAAATGGCCTCTTTTAAAGCATTAGAATATTGATATGTGCTTTTTCATATCAATCAGTAACAAAGTAAGCTGTACAGAACTATATACATAAAACAATAAAGGTTGGATTATAGCCAAACATCAATAGATTTAATTGAGCTTCCTATAATTAACCTATTTAAGTGATTATAATTGTTACATTGCTATAGCAACCATCAAATACATTTCCTCTGTTTTCTATCTCCTGAGTAGCAACGAACCTGCATTCTTAGTGAAGATTAGATGGATTGCTGAGGGTTGAATTCAGAAAAACAACTCCTTATACTGACCCGGAAATTGAATATGAATATAAATGGCAGACAGCAGCTATTGGGATACTTACAGATTTCTTCCAAGAAACAAAATAACCAAGACCATTGGTTTGGTGTTTTCACAGAAAAATGGATAGCATTCCACATACATTTTGAAATATACATTACAGACATAAAAAACCAGGTACACACACACACACACATAAATAAAAGTGAAACAAAGCCAGTCACTTCTTGCTTGATTTTTCATGATCTTCCTAAACTGGCTTCTCCAAAGGGAAGCAGCCAATCTACAGAATTGGCCTCAGAACAGGCCTACTTTCAGCACTTCTCCACAGGGAGTACCAGAGCAGTGACCTTAACAGGTGAGGCTAAATATAGTAGGGCTCTACTTTCGCAGCTAAACAGCTCAGCCATGCTTCAGACCCCAACCTACAGGTAAGAAGCAGCTCAAGAGATCAGCAAGTAATTACATAAAATTCAGTACATCATGGTATTATTGAGCTTCTGAAGTGAAACAAAGGCATGCGGCCCATTATTATCCAATGTGTACATCAGGCACAACACAGAGCCTGCAAGGATGATGACAGTTACCCTAACGCGTATGGTCACAGTTCCGCAATATTTGGTTGATCACAGCAGTGCAAGCCTGAATAGCAATTACTCTCTCTTTATCCACTGGATGAAATCCAGACACATACAACACAAGGCTAAATTAATAATGAAAATTAATTCCTGTGGTAGTTCTATTTCTTTTGAAAGATAAAATCTCCGGCATTTTATATTTGTTATTAATATTGGCCAGTTGGATATTTGCACAGATGATAAAATGATTTGATACGTATTCATTTGTCAGAAGCCTCGAGTTAAGGCTTTAACTTGAAGATAGGGAAGCACAATGTGAATCCTAAGAGAAAGATTTGTAGAAGATGAGGAATAGCTAGGCAAGAGGAAAGCTGCTTTCAAGTAGTGCCCGCCTCAGTGGGTAAATGAGCCATCCAGTGAGGAACTAGCCATACGGAGCAGAAAAGATCCAGGTTATTTTCTCCCCGTTTCAAGGCAGTAACATCTACTTGGGTATGACATCGAAAGGCCATCTTTCACGTGCCAGTTTAGTGAGTGTTGACAGGCTCCTTGACTAAGGAAAGCAGTAAGGCCAAGTCCAATCCTGAGCAACATCCATAAGCACACTTTTCAGCAGAGACTATCGTATAGAGATCAGGATCAGGAACTCAGGCTGTTTTTTTTCTTCCTAGCCCAGAAGCAACTCTTTCCATCCTATCCGAGAACAGCTAACTCGGCATAGACAGGACACAGAAACTGGCATCATCTCATCTATGTGGCTCATCTCGACACTCCCTCAACTGACTCAGCCATCGGGAACTCTTCTGTAAGCAGTTTCTGCACCAGGTCTAAAAATAGGTAAATTACCTTCAAACACATCAATACTTCAATTGCACACCTTATCACAATTACCAATACTATTGCAATAGAATATTTATGTTAAATGGAATACCAAGATTATAATGTAACCCTGGAAAAGTCAATGCAAGTTTGATTCCACAAATTAGCATGTGGTTACTGAATAATCAAAACATAGAGAATCGTGTCTCAAAACCCAACAGAGACAATTTTTACAAGTTCAAAAGACAGGGATTGAGCCAAGCAGCTAGATGAAATTAATGTTTGTGTCCTATTTACTGGTCCTTTATAAAAGCACTGTTTGTACCCTGATCACCACATAGTAGAGGTTTTGTAAAGTATGCCACAAGCCCTAAAAGGCAAATTGGAATATTCAGCTTGCCTGAAAAAACTTAAATTAATGCCATTAGAGATTTTACATTGTAAAGAATGGATATTCCTGAAAATCTCATGAGGAAAAGCATTTGAGACACAGTGAAGTATAATGTTCTGACAAGCTGTCAGAAACCAAGTCATCTCGGGAGATACCCAGTGACTCGCACATCCCGACTGCATAAGGATTCCCACATTTTCCAACATATAGTTATTAACAGACTTCTAAAATCTGCATTTCTATTGCAGTGGGGCCTAGTATTTGAATCATCCCAAACAGACTTCTAAAATCTGCATTTCTAGTATTTAAATCATCCCAAACTAACAGTAAACTATAAGCTGCTTCTACTGAGCTCAGTAACGAAATCAACATGTAAATACGAGCCGCTTCACATCCTATTGGGCAGAATCATCTCCGTTATCACACGAGAAGGATTTTATTCTGGCTAAGCTGCTCAGCTCCTCTCCATACTGAAAGGGCTGTGGTCTGATTGTCAATGAGAATAAGAGAGAGAGAGAGAGAGAGAGAGAGTCAGAGAGAGAGAGAGATACTGTGAACAAGGTAGTCTTAAAAATTAACTGTTCGACTCATCCTCACATTAGAACCTCTTGTGTTGAAGAGATAAGATAGAATACAGTTGCTTTATGAAATGAAGTCCATTGCTTATATCAAAAAAGTGCACAGTATATTTAATTATTTATCCTGCCACTCTAGATTTTCTCCCTTCCTTTCGCAATGTCTCAGAATCCTACTGAGGTTTGGTTCCACTGGTGCCCGCCAGCCATGGCACCTCACCCAAGTAGCCATTCTTCATGTTCGAGCCCAGAGAGTCAGCATTGCCAGGCTTTCCAAGCAATTATGTCCTCACTTGGTGCCCACAGTAAGCACATTTCAACAGGAGTCACTGAATAATGATCCCAATAGAAAGCCTGCCAGACGTTTCCCTTCCCTATAGTGTCAGCTTGGCTAACCTTTGAGCCAGAAGATTGTGGGTTCAAGCCCCACTCCAGGACTTGAGCACATAATCTTGTCTGACACTTACGTGCAGTACTGAGGGAGTACTACATTGGCAGAGGTGCCGTCTTTTGGATGAGACGTTAAACCAAAACCCTGCCTGCCTATTCGGAGGGATGTTAAAGACCCATGGCACTATTCGGAGAGGAACAAGGAGCTCTCCTCGTGCCACAACCAACATTTACCCGTCAATCATCCATACCTAACCAGATTATCTGGTCATTTATCTCATTGCTGTTTGTGGGACCTTGATGTGCTGCAACATCTGCCTACATAACAACAATGACTGCACTTCGAGAAGTAATTCACTGGCTGGAAAGTGCTGTGGGATGTCTTGAGCATGTAAAAGGTGCTATATAAATGCATTTTTTTCCTTTCTATAATTGAGGCCAATGCAATACCCCTATTATCAACTCAGGGTGAAATCCACCAATCACAGAATGGGAATTGAGTCTTGGACCTTCTTGTTGTGTATGGCTCAGCACCACTCTGAGAAGTGTATGTAGCAGAACAAAAAAAGAGTCATAGCTGGCAAAAGTACTGGAGCTGTATTTGGAAAAATCTGTTCGAAATGGTTTTCATTTAATGCCAACTCCATTTAATCACACTTCATGCATACACTGAACTGCCTTTCATGTTAAAACATTTCAGAATGCTCGACACAAGTAACTATTTTTGTAGTGTACTGACTGTTATATCGACAAAGAGAACACCTGTCTAATCTTAGCATTTTTATTGTGCGAACAAACACCAATGAATCGAGCCTTTTTGATTTGCATTTAGATTTTAAAATGTCCAGTTACTAAATCTGATTAGTCGAATTATCCTTCTCTCTTATTATGGCTGATTCAGTGGCCCATTCCTGTTTGTTCCTCATTCTGTGGTACAGTTTGCTGATGTATTGTTGTATATTATTCATAACCAATATGAAAATATCAGGCTCTATTTTATTGGTTTTATGCTACCCAATTTCAACATGACTTCACTGGAGAGGGTATGGGAATATCAATCAACTGTTTTCCTATTTCCTGAAAATAATCTAACAAATAATAGAACACAAAACTGTAACTGTAAGGTTGCACCCATCTGCAAAACACATTCTTAGTAGGATTAATGTTATTATCCGACTATCGCAGTAAGGGTACATCAGCATCTAACTAGCACAAGCTAAAAGAGCAAAACCTCTCTATCTAACCCCATTAGGATAAGGTTACACCAGTCCATGGTGCCCGATTGGTCACAGTTTATGGTGTATAAATCGATGCAATTTGCGGCACTAAGCTCATAAATCACTGCAACAGCAACTCCCAATATATTGAAAGAAAAAAAATGTTTTTGTAGATTCCTTCCTAAAAACTGCTTGCAGTTGAACCTCTTAATTATGTTCGGTTATTCCCGACCTCTTCATACACCAGCCTTTCTCCTTGGTCCAAGTGGAAAGCACCATTGTAGTCACCGGAGAAGCTCGCATCTCAATAAGGTGAGCCACTGATAAGAACACGAGAAACCATGGGATGAGTTTTTTTTAATTTTGTTCTTGGGATGTGAGCACCGCTGGCAAGGCTGGCATTTATTGCACATCTCTAGTGGTCCTGAGAAGGTGGGGGGTGGGTCCTCTTCTTGAACCGTTGCAGTCTGTGTGGTGAAGCTGCTCCCACAATGCTGTAAGTTAGTGAGTTCCAGGATTTGGACCCAGCAACAATGAAGGAACAGCGATATATGTCCAAGTCGGGGTGGTGTGTGACTTGGAGGTGCTGGTACTCCCATTCACCATCGACCTGAAACGGTAACTCTGTTTCTCTCTCCACAGATGCTGCCTGACCTGCCGAGCGTTTCCAGCATTTCTGGTTTTTTTTCAGATTTCCAGCATTTGCAGTATTTTGCTTTTGTATCAGTCTATACTGACTTCTGTTGTAACGGACCTGAAGGATTAGGCTGTAGAAAAGTGGAGCGGCACCGTATATACCGCACTGTGAGCGGCACCATATATACTGCACTGCGAGCGGCACCGTATATACTGTAATGTGAGTGGCACCGTCTATACTGCACTGCGAGCGGCACCGTATATACTGCACTGTGAGCGGCACCGTAGATACTGCACTGTGAGCGGCACCGTATATACTGCACTGTGAGCGGCACCGTATATACTGCACTGTGAGCGGCACTGTATATACTGCACTGTGAGCGGCACCGTACATACTGCACTGTGAGCGGCACCGTATATACTGTACTGTGAGCGGCAACGTATATACTGTACTGTGAGCGGCACCGTATATACTGCACTGTGAGCGGCACCGTATATACTGTACTGTGAGTGGCACCGTATATACTGTACTGTGAGCGGCACCGTATATACTGTACTGTGAGTGGCACCATATATACTGTACTGTGAGTGGCACCGTATATACTGTACTGTGAGTGGCACCGTATATACAGCAATGTGAGCGGCACCGTATATACTGTACTGCGAGCAGTACCGTATATACTGTACTGTGAGTGGCACCGTATATACTGTACTGTGAGTGGCACCGTATATACTGCAATGTGAGTGGCACCGTATATACTGTACTGTGAGTGGCACCGTATATCCTGCACTGTGAGCTGCACCGTATATACTGCACTGCGAGCGGCACCGTACATACTGCACTGCGAGTGGCACCGTATATACTGCGCTGCGAGCGGCACCGTACATACTGCACTGTGAGTGGCACCGTATATACTGTACTTGCAGCGGCACCGTATATACTGCACTGTGAGCGGCAAAGTATATACTGCACTGTGAGTGACACCGTATATACTGTACTGTGATTGGCACCGTATATACTGTACTGTGAGTGGCACCGTATATACTGTACTGTGAGTGGCACCGTATATAATGTACTGTGAGTGGCACTGTATATAATGTAGTGTGAGTGGCACCGTATATACTGTACTGTGAGTGGCACCGTATATAATGTAGTGTGAGTGGCACCGTATATACTGTACTGTGAGTGGCACCGTATATACTGTACTGTGAGTGGCACCGTATATACCGCACTGCGAGTGGCACCGTATATACTGCACCACGTGCGGCACCGTATATACTGTACTGGGAGCGGCACCGTATATACCGCACTGCGAGTGGCACCATATATACTGTACTGTGAGTGGCACCGTAAATACTGTACTGTGAGTGGCACCGTATATACCGTACTGTGAGTGGCACCGTATATACTGTACTGTGAGTGGCACCGTATATACCGTACTGTGAGTAGCACCATATATACTGTACTGTGAGTGGCACCGTATATACTGTACTGTGAGTGGCACCGTATATACTGCAATGTGAGCGGCACCGTATATACTGTACTGCGAGCAGTACCGTATATACTGTACTGTGAGTGGCACCGTATATAGTGTACTGTGAGTGGCACCGTATATACTGCAATGTGAGTGGCACCGTATATACTGTACTGTGAGTGGCACCGTATATCCTGCACTGTGAGCGGCACCGTATATACTGCACTGCGAGTGGCACCGTACACACTGCACTGTGAGTGGCACCGTATATACTGTACTTGCAGCGGCACCGTATATACTGCACTGTGAGCGGCAAAGTATATACTGCACTGTGAGTGACACCATATATACTGTACTGTGAGTGGCACCGTATATACTGTACTGTGAGTGGCACCGTATATACTGTACTGTGAGTGGCACCGTATATAATGTACTGTGAGTGGCACTGTATATAATGTAGTGTGAGTGGCACAGTATATACTGTACTGTGAGTGGCACTGTATATAATGTAGTGTGAGTGGCACCGTATATACTGTACTGTGAGTGGCACCGTATATACTGTACTGTGAGTGGCACCGTATATACCGCACTGCGAGTGGCACCGTATATACTGCACCACGTGCGGCACCGTATATACTGTACTGGGAGCGGCACCGTATATACCGCACTGCGAGTGGCACCATATATACTGTACTGTGAGTGGCACCGTAAATACTGTACTGTGAGTGGCACCGTATATACCGTACTGTGAGTGGCACCGTATATACTGTACTGTGAGTGGCACCGTATATACCGTACTGTGAGTGGCACCATATATACTGTACTGTGAGTGGCACCGTATATACTGTACTGTGAGTGGCACCGTATATACTGCAATGTGAGCGGCACCGTATATACTGTACTGCGAGCAGTACCGTATATACTGTACTGTGAGTGGCACCGTATATAGTGTACTGTGAGTGGCACCGTATATACTGCAATGTGAGTGGCACCGTATATACTGTACTGTGAGTGGCACCGTATATCCTGCACTGTGAGCGGCACCGTATATACTGCACTGCGAGCGGCACCGTACACACTGCACTGTGAGTGGCACCGTATATACTGTACTTGCAGCGGCACCGTATATACTGCACTGTGAGCGGCAAAGTATATACTGCACTGTGAGTGACACCATATATACTGTACTGTGAGTGGCACCGTATATACTGTACTGTGAGTGGCACCGTATATACTGTACTGTGAGTGGCACCGTATATAATGTACTGTGAGTGGCACTGTATATAATGTAGTGTGAGTGGCACAGTATATACTGTACTGTGAGTGGCACTGTATATAATGTAGTGTGAGTGGCACCGTATATACTGTACTGTGAGTGGCACCGTATATACTGTACTGTGAGTGGCACCGTATATACCGCACTGCGAGTGGCACCGTATATACTGCACCACGTGCGGCACCGTATATACTGTACTGGGAGCGGCACCGTATATACCGCACTGCGAGTGGCACCATATATACTGTACTGTGAGTGGCACCGTAAATACTGTACTGTGAGTGGCACCGTATATACCGTACTGTGAGTGGCACCGTATATACTGTACTGTGAGTGGCACCATATATACCGTACCGTGAGCGGCACCATATATACTGTACTGTGAGTGGCACCGTATATACCGTACTGTGAGTGGCACCGTATATACTGCACCACAAGCGGCACCGTATATACTGTACTGTGAGCGGCACCGTATATACTGCACTGTAAGTAGCACCGTATATACTGCACTGTGAGTGGCACCGTATATACTGTACTGTGAGTGGCACCGTATATACTGCACCAATAGTGGCACCGTATATACTGTACTGCGAGTGGCACCGTATATACTGTTCTGTGAGTGGCACCGTATATACTGTACTGTGAGTGGCACCGTATATACTGCACCACGAGCAGCACGGTATATACTGTACTATGAGTGGCACCGTATATACTGCACCACGAGCGGCACCGTATATACTGTACTGTGAGAGGCACCGTATATACTGCACTGAGAGTGGCACCGTATATACTGCACTGTGAGTGGCACCGTATACACTGCACTGCGAGTGGCACCGTATATACTGCACTGCGATTGGCACCGTATATACTGTACTGTGAGTGGCGCCGTATATACTGCACCACGAGCGGCACCGTATATACTGCATTGTGAGTGGCACCGTATATACTGTACTGTGAGTGGCACCGTATATACTGTTCTGTGAGTGGCACCATATATACTGCACTGTGAGTGGCACCGTATATACTGCACCACGAGCGGCACGGTATATACTGTACTGTGAGTGGCACCGTATATACTGCACCACGAGCGGCACCGTATATACTGTACTGTGAGTGGCACAGTATATACTGCACTGAGAGTGGCACCGTATATACTGCACTGAGAGTGGCACCGTATATACTGTACCGTGAGTGGCACCATATATACTGTACTGTGAATGGCACCGTATATACTGCACCACGAGCGGCACCATATATACTGTACTGTGAGTGGCACCGTATATACTGCACTGTGAGTGGCACCGTATATACTGTACTGTGAGCGGCACCGTATATACGGTACTGTGAGTGGCACCGTATATACTGCACTGTGAGTGGCACCGTATATACTGCACTGTGAGTGGCACCGTATATACTGTACTGTGAGTAGCACCGTATATACTATACTGTGAGCGGCACCATATATATGGTACTGTGAGTGGCACCGTATATACAGCACTGTGAGTGGCACCGTATATACTGCACTGCGAGTGGCACCGTATATACTGTACTGTGAGTGGCACCGTATATACTGCACTGTGAGTGGCACCGTATATACTGCACTGCGAGTGGCACCGTATATACTGCACCGCGATTGGCACCGTATATACTGTACTGCGAGTGGCACCGTATATACGGCACCACGAGCGGCACCGTATATACTGCATTGTGAGTGACACCGTATATACTGTACTGTGAGTGGCACCGTATATACTGCACTGCGAGCGGCACCGTATAAACTGCACTGTGAGTGGCACCGTATATACTGCACTGTGAGTGGCACCGTATAAACTGCACTGTGAGTGGCACCGTATATACTGCACTGTGAGCGGCACCGTATATACTGCACTGTGAGTGGCACCGTATATACTGCACTGCGAGTGGCACCGTATATACTGCACTGCGAGCGGCACCGTACATACTGCACTGTGAGTGGCACCGTATATACTGCACTGTGAGTGGCACCGTATATAGTGCACTGTGAGCGGCACCGTATATACTGTACTGTGAGTGGCACCGTATATATTGCACTGTGGGCGGCACCGTATATACTGCACTGTGAGTGGCACCGTATATACTCTACTGTGAGCGGCACCGTATATACTGTACTTGGAGCGGCACCGTATATACCACACTGTGAGCGGCAAAGTATATACTGCACTGTGAGTGACACCGTATATACTGTACTGTGAGTGGCACCATATATACTGTACTGTGAGTGGCACCGTATATACTGTACTGTGAGTGGCACCGTATTTAATGTAGTGTGAATGGCACCGTATATACTGTACTGTGAGTGGCACCGTATATACTGTACTGTGAGCGGCACCGTATATACTGCAATGCGAGTGGCACGGTATATACTGCACCACGAGCGGCACCGTATATACTGTACTGGGAGCGGCACCGTATATACCGCACTGTGAGTGGCACCATATATACTGCACTGTGAGTGGCACCGTATATACTGTACTGTGAGCGGCACCGTATATACTGTACTTGGAGCGGCACCGTATATACCGCACTGTGAGCGGCACCGTATATACTGCACTGCAAGTGGCACCGTATATACTGTACTGCGAGCGGCACCGTATATACTGCACTGCGAGCGGCACCGTATAAACTGCACTGTGAGTGGCACCGTATATACTGCACTGTGAGTGGCACCGTATAAACTGCACTGTGAGTGGCACCGTATATACTGCACTGTGAGCGGCACCGTATATACTGCACTGTGAGTGGCACCGTATATAATGTAGTGTGAGTGGCACCGTATATACTGTACTGCAAGCGGCACCGTATATACTGCACTGCGAGCGGCACCGTATAAACTGCACTGTGAGTGGCACCGTATATACTGCACTGTGAGTGGCACCGTATAAACTGCACTGTGAGTGGCACCGTATATACTGCACTGTGAGCGGCACCGTATATACTGCACTGTGAGTGGCACCGTATATAATGTAGTGTGAGTGGCACCGTATATACTGTACTGTGAGTGGCACCGTATATACTGTACTGTGAGTGGCACCGTATATACCGCACTGCGAGTGGCACCGTATATACTGCACCACGTGCGGCACCGTATATACTGTACTGGGAGCGGCACCGTATATACCGCACTGCGAGTGGCACCATATATACTGTACTGTGAGTGGCACCGTAAATACTGTACTGTGAGTGGCACCGTATATACCGTACTGTGAGTGGCACCGTATATACTGTACTGTGAGTGGCACCGTATATACCGTACTGTGAGTGGCACCATATATACTGTACTGTGAGTGGCACCGTATATACTGTACTGTGAGTGGCACCGTATATACTGCAATGTGAGCGGCACCGTATATACTGTACTGCGAGCAGTACCGTATATACTGTACTGTGAGTGGCACCGTATATAGTGTACTGTGAGTGGCACCGTATATACTGCAATGTGAGTGGCACCGTATATACTGTACTGTGAGTGGCACCGTATATCCTGCACTGTGAGCGGCACCGTATATACTGCACTGCGAGCGGCACCGTACATACTGCACTGTGAGTGGCACCGTATATACTGTACTTGCAGCGGCACCGTATATACTGCACTGTGAGCGGCAAAGTATATACTGCACTGTGAGTGACACCATATATACTGTACTGTGAGTGGCACCGTATATACTGTACTGTGAGTGGCACCGTATATACTGTACTGTGAGTGGCACCGTATATAATGTACTGTGAGTGGCACTGTATATAATGTAGTGTGAGTGGCACAGTATATACTGTACTGTGAGTGGCACTGTATATAATGTAGTGTGAGTGGCACCGTATATACTGTACTGTGAGTGGCACCGTATATACTGTACTGTGAGTGGCACCGTATATACCGCACTGCGAGTGGCACCGTATATACTGCACCACGTGCGGCACCGTATATACTGTACTGGGAGCGGCACCGTATATACCGCACTGCGAGTGGCACCATATATACTGTACTGTGAGTGGCACCGTAAATACTGTACTGTGAGTGGCACCGTATATACCGTACTGTGAGTGGCACCGTATATACTGTACTGTGAGTGGCACCATATATACCGTACCGTGAGCGGCACCATATATACTGTACTGTGAGTGGCACCGTATATACCGTACTGTGAGTGGCACCGTATATACTGCACCACAAGCGGCACCGTATATACTGTACTGTGAGCGGCACCGTATATACTGCACTGTAAGTAGCACCGTATATACTGCACTGTGAGTGGCACCGTATATACTGTACTGTGAGTGGCACCGTATATACTGCACCAATAGTGGCACCGTATATACTGTACTGCGAGTGGCACCGTATATACTGTTCTGTGAGTGGCACCGTATATACTGTACTGTGAGTGGCACCGTATATACTGCACCACGAGCAGCACGGTATATACTGTACTGTGAGTGGCACCGTATATACTGCACCACGAGCGGCACCGTATATACTGTACTGTGAGAGGCACCGTATATACTGCACTGAGAGTGGCACCGTATATACTGCACTGTGAGTGGCACCGTATACACTGCACTGCGAGTGGCACCGTATATACTGCACTGCGATTGGCACCGTATATACTGTACTGTGAGTGGCGCCGTATATACTGCACCACGAGCGGCACCGTATATACTGCATTGTGAGTGGCACCGTATATACTGTACTGTGAGTGGCACCGTATATACTGTTCTGTGAGTGGCACCATATATACTGCACTGTGAGTGGCACCGTATATACTGCACCACGAGCGGCACGGTATATACTGTACTGTGAGTGGCACCGTATATACTGCACCACGAGCGGCACCGTATATACTGTACTGTGAGTGGCACAGTATATACTGCACTGAGAGTGGCACCGTATATACTGCACTGAGAGTGGCACCGTATATACTGTACCGTGAGTGGCACCATATATACTGTACTGTGAATGGCACCGTATATACTGCACCACGAGCGGCACCATATATACTGTACTGTGAGTGGCACCGTATATACTGCACTGTGAGTGGCACCGTATATACTGTACTGTGAGCGGCACCGTATATACGGTACTGTGAGTGGCACCGTATATACTGCACTGTGAGTGGCACCATATATACTGCACTGTGAGTGGCACCGTATATACTGTACTGTGAGTAGCACCGTATATACTATACTGTGAGCGGCACCATATATATGGTACTGTGAGTGGCACCGTATATACAGCACTGTGAGTGGCACCGTATATACTGCACTGCGAGTGGCACCGTATATACTGTACTGTGAGTGGCACCGTATATACTGCACTGTGAGTGGCACCGTATATACTGCACTGCGAGTGGCACCGTATATACTGCACCGCGATTGGCACCGTATATACTGTACTGCGAGTGGCACCGTATATACGGCACCACGAGCGGCACCGTATATACGGCATTGTGAGTGACACCGTATATACTGTACTGTGAGTGGCACCGTATATACTGTACTGTGAGCGGCACCGTATATACTGTACTGTGAGTGGCACCGTATATACTGTACTGTGAGTGGCACCGTATATACTGCACTGCGAGTGGCACCGTATATACTGCACTGCGAGTGGCACCGTATATACTGTACTGTGAGTTGCACCGTATATACTGTACTTTGAGTTGCACCGTATATACTGTACTGTGAGTTGCACCGTATATACTGTACTGTCAGTGGCACCGTATATAATGCACTGTGAGTGGCACCAGATATACTGCACTGTGAGTGGCACCGTATATACTGCACTGCGAGTGGCACCGTATATACTGCACTGTGAGTGGCACCGTATATACTGTACTGTGAGCGGCACCGTATATACTGTACTTGGAGCGGCACCGTATATACCGCACTGTGAGCGGCACCGTATATACTGCACTGCAAGTGGCACCGTATATACTGTACTGCGAGCGGCACCGTATATACTGCACTGCGAGCGGCACCGTATAAACTGCACTGTGAGTGGCACCGTATATACTGCACTGTGAGTGGCACCGTATAAACTGCACTGTGAGTGGCAACGTATATACTGCACTGTGAGCGGCACCGTATATACTGCACTGTGAGTGGCACCGTATATACTGCACTGCGAGTGGCACCGTATATACTGCACTGCGAGCGGCACCGTACATACTGCACTGTGAGTGGCACCGTATATACTGCACTGTGAGTGGCACCGTATATAGTGCACTGTGAGCGGCACCGTATATACTGTACTGTGAGTGGCACCGTATATATTGCACTGTGGGCGGCACCGTATATACTGCACTGTGAGTGGCACCGTATATACTGTACTGTGAGCGGCACCGTATATACTGTACTTGGAGCGGCACCGTATATACCACACTGTGAGCGGCAAAGTATATACTGCACTGTGAGTGACACCGTATATACTGTACTGTGAGTGGCACCATATATACTGTACTGTGAGTGGCACCGTATATACTGTACTGTGAGTGGCACCGTATATAATGTAGTGTGAATGGCACTGTATATACTGTACTTTGAGTGGCACCGTAAATACTGTACTGTGAGCGGCACCGTATATGCTGCAATGCGAGTGGCACCGTATATACTGCACCACGAGCGGCACCGTATATACTGTACTGGGAGCGGCACCGTATATACCGCACTGTGAGTGGCACCATATATACTGCACTGTGAGTGGCACCGTATATACTGTACTGTGAGCGGCACCGTATATACTATACTTGGAGCGGCACCGTATATACCGCACTGTGAGCGGCACCGTATATACTGCACTGCAAGTGGCACCGTATATACTGTACTGCGAGCGGCACCGTATATACTGCACTGCGAGCGGCACCGTATAAACTGCACTGTGAGTGGCACCGTATATACTGCACTGTGAGTGGCACCGTATAAACTGCACTGTGAGTGGCACCGTATATACTGCACTGTGAGCGGCACCGTATATACTGCACTGTGAGCGGCACCGTATATACTGCACTGCGAGTGGCACCGTATATACTGCACTGCGAGCGGCACCGTACATACTGCACTGTGAGTGGCACCGTATATACTGCACTGTGAGTGGCACCGTATATAGTGCACTGTGAGCGGCACCGTATATACTGTACTGTGAGTGGCACCGTATATATTGCACTGTGGGCGGCACCGTATATACTGCACTGTGAGTGGCACCGTATATACTGTACTGTGAGCGGCACCATATATACTGTACTTGGAGCGGCACCGTATATACCACACTGTGAGCGGCAAAGTATATACTGCACTGTGAGTGACACCGTATATACTGTACTGTGAGTGGCACCATATATACTGTACTGTGAGTGGCACCGTATATACTGTACTGTGAGTGGCACCGTATTTAATGTAGTGTGAATGGCACCGTATATACTGTACTGTGAGTGGCACCGTATATACTGTACTGTGAGCGGCACCGTATATACTGCAATGCGAGTGGCACCGTATATACTGCACCACGAGCGGCACCGTATATACTGTACTGGGAGCGGCACCGTATATACCGCACTGTGAGTGGCACCATATATACTGTACTGTGAGTGGCACCGTATATACTGTACTGTGAGTGGCACCGTACATACCGTACTGTGAGTGGCACCATATATACTGTACTGTGAGTGGCACCGTATATACTGTACTGTGATTGGCACCGTATATACTGCACCACAAGCGGAACCGTATACACTGTACTGGGAGCGGCACCGTATATACTGCACTGTGAGTAGCACCGTATATACTGCACTGTGAGTGGCACCGTATATACTGTACTGTGAGTGGCACCATATATACTGCACCAATAGTGGCACCGTATATACTGTACTGCGAGTGGCACCGTATATGCTGTTCTGTGAGTGGCACCATATATACTTTACTGTGAGTGGCACCGTATATACTGCACCACGAGCAGCACGGTATATACTGTACTGTGAGTGGCACCGTATATACTGCACTGTGAGTAGCACCGTATATACTGCACTGTGAGTGGCACCGTATATACTGTACTGTGAGTGGCACCATATATACTGCACCAATAGTGGCACCGTATATACTGTACTGCGAGTGGCACCGTATATGCTGTTCTGTGAGTGGCACCATATATACTGTACTGTGAGTGGCACCGTATATACTGCACCACGAGCAGCACGGTATATACTGTACTGTGAGTGGCACCGTATATACTGCACCACGAGCGGCACCGTATATACTGTACTGTGAGTGGCACCGTATATACTGCACTGAGAGTGGCACCGTATATACTGCACTGTGAGTGGCACCGTATACACTGCACTGCGAGTGGCACCGTATATACTGCACTGCGATTGGCACCGTATATACTGTACTGCGAGTGGCGCCGTATATACTGCACCACGAGCGGCACCGTATATACTGCATTGTGAGTGGCACCGTATATACTGTACTGTGAGTGGCACCGTATATACTGTTCTGTGAGTGGCACCATATATACTGCACTGTGAGTGGCACCGTATATACTGCACCACGAGCGGCACGGTATATACTGTACTGTGAGTGGCACCGTATATACTGCACCACGAGCGGCACCGTATATACTGTACTGTGAGTGGCACCGTATATACTGCACTGAGAGTGGCACCGTATATACTGTACCGTGAGTGGCACCATATATACTGTACTGTGAATGGCACCGTATATACTGCACCACGAGCGGCACCATATATACTGTACTGTGAGTGGCACCGTATATACTGCACTGTGAGTGGCACCGTATATACTGTACTGTGAGTGGCACCGTATATACGGTACTGTGAGTGGCACCGTATATACGGCACTGTGAGTGGCACCGTATATACTGCACTGTGAGTGGCACCGTATATACTGTACTGTGAGTAGCACCGTATATACTATACTGTGAGCGGCACCATATATATGGTACTGTGAGTGGCACCGTATATACAGCACTGTGAGTGGCACCGTATATACTGCACTGCGAGTGGCACCGTATATACTGTACTGCGAGTGGCACCGTATATACTGCACTGTGAGTGGCACCGTATATACTGCACTGCGAGTGGCACCGTATATACTGCACCGCGATTGGCACCGTATATACTGTACTGCGAGTGGCACCGTATATACGGCACCACGAGCGGCACCGTATATACTGCATTGTGAGTGACACCGTATATACTGTACTGTGAGTGGCACCGTATATACTGTACTGTGAGCGGCACCGTATATACTGTACTGTGAGTGGCACCGTATATACTGTACTGTGAGTGGCACCGTATATACTGCACTGCGAGTGGCACCGTATATACTGCACTGCGAGTGGCACCGTATATACTGTACTGCGAGCGGCACCGTATATACTGCACCACGAGCGGCACCGTATATACTGTACTGTGAGTGGCACCGTATATACTGCACTGTGAGTTGCACCGTATATACTGTACTATGAGTGGCACCAGATATACTGCACTGTGAGTGGCACCGTATATACTGCACTGCGAGTGGCACCGTATATACTGTACTGTGAGTGGCACCGTATATACTGCACTGTGAGTTGCACCGTATATACTGTACTTTGAGTTGCACCGTATATACTGTACTGTGAGTTGCACCGTATATACTGTACTGTCAGTGGCACCGTATATACTGCACTGTGAGTGGCACCAGATATACTGCACTGTGAGCGGCACCCTATATACTGCACTGTGAGTGGCACCGTATATACTGTACTGTGAGTGGCACCATATATACGGCACTGTGAGCGGCACCGTATATACTTTACTGTGAGTTGCAACGTATATACTGTACTGTCAGTGGCACCGTATATAATGCACTGCGAGTGGCACCGTATATACTGCACTGTGAGCGGCACCGTATATACTGTACTGCGAGTGGCACCGTATACACTGTACTGCGAGTGGCACAGTATGTACTGTACTGGGAGCGGCACCGTATATACCGCACTGCGAGCAGCACCATATATACTGTACTGTGAGCGGCACCGTATATACTGCACTGTGAGTGGCACCGTATATACTGCACTGCGAGCAGCACCGTATATACTGCACTGTGAGTGGCACCGTATATACTGCACTGCGAGTGGCACCGTATATACTGCACTGCGAGTGGCACCGTATATACTGCACTGTGAGTGGCTCCGTATATACTGCACTGCGAGTGGCACCATATATACTGTACAGCGAGCGGCACCGTATATACTGCACTGCGAGTGGCACCGTATATACTGTACTGTGAGCGGCACCATATATACTGCACTGCGAGTGACACCGTATATACTGCACTGCAAGTGGCACCGTATATACTGTACTGTCAGCGGCACCGTATATACTGTACTGCGAGCGGCACCGTATATACTGCACTGTGAGCGGCAACGTATATACTGCACTGCGAGGGGAAGTTATAATGGGGAACAAAGAAATGGCAGCCCAATTAAATGCATATTTTGGTTCTGTCTTCACAAAGGAGGACACAAATAACCTCCCAGAGATGTTGGAGAACATACGGTCTGATGAAAGGGAGGAACTGAAAGAAATCAGTATTTGCAGGGAAATGGTGTTAGGGAAATTGACGGTATTGAAGGCCGATAAATCCCCAGGGCCTGATAATCTACATCCTAGGGTACTTAAGGAAGTGGCCCTAGAAATAGTAGATACATTGCTGATCATCTTCCAACATTCGATGGAATCTGGAACTGTACCCATGGATTGGAGGGTAGCTAATGTTACCCCACTATTCAAAAAGGGTGGTAGAGAGAAAGCGGGGAATTACAGACCGGTAAGCCTGACATCGGTAGTGGGGAAAATGCTAGAGTCTATTATAAAGGATGTAATAGCTGAGCATTTGAAAAACAGTGACAGGATCGGACAAAGGCAACATGGATTTACAAAAGGTAAATCGTGCTTGACTAATCTACTGGAATTTTTTGAGGATGTAACTGGGAAAATAGATAAGGGAGAACCAGTAGATGTGGTGTATTTGGACTTTCAAAAGGCTTTCGATAAGGTCCCGCATAAGAGATTAGCGGGTAAAGTTAAGGCACATGGGATTGAGGGCAAGGTATTGACTTGGATAGAGAACTGGTTGGCGGACGGAAAGCAGAGAGTAGGAATTAATGGGTCTTTTTCCGAGTGGCAAGCAGTGACTAGTGGGGTACCGCAGGGATCGGTCCTTGGACCCCAGCTATTCACAATATACATTAATGATCTAGATAAGGGAATTCAATGTAATATCTCCAAGTTTGCAGATGACACAAAGTTGGGTGGGAGTGTGTGCAGCGAGGAGGATAGCGAGAAACTCCAGGATGATCTGGACAGGTTGGGTGAGTGGGCAGAAGCGTGGCAGATGCAATATAACGTGGATAAGTGCAAGGTTATCCACTTTGGTGTCAAAAACAGAAAGGCAGACTATTATCTGAATGGCAATAGATTGGGAGAAGGGGAAGTGCAACGAGACCTGGGTGTCCTTGTGCACCAGTCGCTGAAAGTAAGCATGCAGGTGCAGCAGGCGGTGAAGAAGGCAAATGGTATGTTGGCCTTCATAGCGAAAGGGTTTGAGTATGGGAACAGGGATGTCCTGCTGCAGTTGTACAGGGCCTTGGTGAGACCACACCTTGAGTACTGTGTGCAGTTTTGGTCGCCTTATCTGAGGAAGGATGTTCTTGCCATGGAAGGAGTTCAGCGAAGATTCACAAGGCTGATACCTGGGATGGCAGGAATGACATATGAGGAGAGATTGGGTCGATTGGGCTTATACTCACTGGAGTATAGAAGAATGAGAGGGGATCTCATCGAAACATATAAAATTCTGACAGGTCTGGACAAACTAGATGCAGGAAGAATGTTCCCGATGGTCGGAGAGTCCAGAACCAGGGGTCATAATCTACGGATAACGGGTAAACCATTTAGGACAGAAATGAGGAAGAATTTCTTCACCAAGAGAGTGGTGAACCTGTGGAATTCTCTACCACAGAAGGTAGTTGAGGCCAAGTTATTAAATATATTCAAGGATGAGTTAGACATATTTCTTAAAGCTAAAGGTATCAAGGGATATGGGGAGAAGGCAGGTACAGGGTACTGAGTTTAGATGATCAGCCATGATCTCATCGAATGGCGGAGCAGGCTCGAGGGGCCGAACGGCCTACTCCTGCTCCTATCTTCTATGTTTCTATGTATACTGCACTGCGAGTGGCACCGTATATACTGCACTGTGAGCGGCACCGTATGTACTGCACTGTGAGCGGCACCGTATATACTGCACTGCGAGCGGCACCGTATATACTGTACTGTGAGTGGCACCATATATACTGTACTGCGAGCGGCACCGTTTATACTGTACTGCGAGCGGCACCGTATATACTGCACTGCGAGTGGCACCGTATATACTGCACTGTGAGCGGCACCGTATATACTGTACTGCGAGCGGCACCGTATATACTGTACTGCGAGTGGCACCGTATATACTGCACTGCGAGTGGCACCGTATATACTGCACTGCGAGCGGCACCGTATATACTGCACTGTGAGCGGCACCGTATATACAGTACTGTGAGCGGCACCGTATATACTGTACTGTGAGCGGCACCGTATATACTGCACTGTGAGCGGCACCGTATATACTGTACTGTGAGCAGCACCGTATATACTGTACTGCGAGTGGCACCGTATATACTGCACTGTGAGCGGCACCGTATATACTGTACTGTGAGCGGCACTGTATATACTGCACTGCGAGTGGCACCGTATATACTGCACTGCGAGTGGCACCGTATATACTGCACTGTGAGTGGCACCGTATATACTGTACTGCGACTGGCACCGTATATTCTGTACTGTGAGCGGCACCATATATACTGCACTGTGAGCGGCACCGTATATACTGTACTGTGAGCGGCACCGCATATACTGCACTGTGAGCGCCACCGTATATACTGTATTGTGAGCGGCACCGTATATACTGCACTTTGAGCGGCACCGTATATACTGCACTTTGAGCGGCACCGTATATACTGTACTGTGAGTGGCACCGTATATACTGTACTGTGAGCGGCACCGTATATACTGCACTTTGAGCGGCACAGTATATACTGCACTGTGAGCGGCACCGTATATACTGCACTTTGAGCGGCACAGTATATACTGCACTGTGAGCGGCACCGTATATACTGCACTGTGAGCGGCACCGTAAATACTTTACTGCGACCGGCACCGTATATACTGTACTGCGAGTGTCACCGTATATACCGCACTGTGAGCGGCACCGTATATACTGCACTTTGAGCGGCACCGTATATACTGCACTGTGAGCGGCACCGTATATACTGTATTGCGAGTGGCACCGTATATACTGTACTGTGAGTGGCACCGTATATACCGCACTGTGAGTGGCACCGTATATACTTTACTGCGAGTGGCACCGTATATACTGCACTGCGAGTGGCACCGTATATACTGCACTGTGAGTGGCACCATATATACTGTACTGTGAGTGGCACCGTATATACTGTACTGTGAGTGGCACCGTATATACTGCACTGTGAGTGGCACCGTATATACTTTACTGCGAGTGGCACCGTATATACTGCACTGCGAGTGGCACCGTATATACTGTACTGCGAGTGGCACCGTATATACTGTCCTGTGAGTGGCACCGTATATACTGTCCTGTGAGTGGCACCATATATACTGCACTGTGAGTGGCACCGTATATACTGCACTGTGAGTGGCGCCGTATATACTGTACTGTGAGTGGCACCGTATATACCGCAATGTGAGTTGCGCCGTATATACTGTACTGTGAGTGGCACCGTATATACTGCACTTTGAGTGGCACCGTATATACCGCAATATGAGTGGCGCCGTATATACCGCAATGTGAATGGCACCGTATATGCCGCAATGTGAGTGGCACCGTATATACTACACTGTGAGTGGCACCGTATATACCGCAATGTGAGTGGCACCGTATATACCGCAATGTGAGTGGCGCCGTATATACTGTACTGCGAGTGGCACCGTATATACTGTCCTGTGAGTGGCACCGTATATACTGCACTGTGAGTGGCACCGTATATACTGCACTGTGAGTGGCGCCGTTAATACTGTACTGTGAGTGGCACCGTATATACCGCAATGTGAGTGGCGCCGTATATACTGTACTGCGAGTGGCACCGTATGTACTGCACTGTGAGTGGCACTGTATATACTTTACTGTGAGCAGCACCGTATATACTGTACTGTGAGCGGCACCGTATATACTATACTGTGAGTGGCACCGTATATACTGTACTGCGAGTGGCACCGTATATACTGCACTGTGAGCGGCACCGTATGTACTGTACTGTGAGTGGCACCGTATATACTGTACTGCGAGTGGCACCGTATATACTGCACGGTGATTGGCACCGTATATACTGTACTGTGAGTGGCACCGTATATACCGCAATGTGAGTGGCGCCGTATATACTGTACTGCGAGTGGCACCGTATGTACTGCACTGTGAGTGGCACCGTATATACTTTACTGCGAGCGGCACCGTATATACCGCACTGCGAGTGGCACCGTATATACTGTACTGCAAGTGGCACCGTATATACTGTACTGCGAGTGGCACCGTATATACTGCACTGTGAGAGGCACCGTATATACTGTACTGTGAGTGGCACCGTATATACTGTACTGCGAGTGGCACCGTATATACTGCACTGTGAGTGGCACCGTATATACTGTACTGTGAGCGGCACCGTATATACTGTACTGCGAGTGGCACCGTATATACTGCACTGTGAGCGGCACCATATATACTGTACTGTGAGTGGCACCGTATATACTGTACTGTGAGTGGCACCGTATATACTGTACTGTGAGTGGCACCGTATATACTGTACTGTGAGTGGCACCGTATATACTGTACTGTGAGTGGCACCATATATACTGTACAGCGAGCTGCACCGTATATACTGTACTGCGAGTGGCACCGTATATACTGTACTGTGAGGGCCACCGTATATAATGTACTGTGAGTGGAACCGTATATACTGCACTGCGAGCGGCACCGTATATACCGTACTGCGAATGGCACCGTATATACCGTACTGTGAGTGGCACCGTATATACCGTACTGTGAGTGGCACCGTATATACCGCACTGCGAGCGGCACCGTATATACTGTACTGTGAGCGGCACCGTATATACCGTACTGCGAGTGGCACCGTATATACCGTACTGTGAGTGGCACCGTATATACCGCACTGCGAGCGGCACCGTATATACCGTACTGCGAGTGGCACCGTATATACCGTACTGTGAGTGGCACCGTATATACCGCACTGCGAGCGGCACCGTATATACCGTACTGTGAGTGGCACCGTATATACCGCACTGCGAGCGGCACCGTATATACTGTACTGTGAGCGGCACCTTATATACTGTACAGCGAGTGGCACCGTATATACTGCACTGCGAGCGGCACCGTATATACTGTACTGTGAGTGGCACCGTATATACTGCACTGTGAGTGGCACAGTATATACTGTACTGTGAGCGGCACCGTATATACTGCACTGCGAGTGACACCGTATATACTGCACTGTGAGAGGCACCGTATATACTGTACTGTGAGTGGCACCGTATATACTGCACTGCGAGTGGCACCGTATATACTGCACTGTGAGTGGCACCGTATATACTGCACTGTCAGTGGCACCGTATATAATGCACTGTGAGTGGCACCGTATATACTGCACTGTGAGTGGCACCATATATACTGCACTGTGAGTGGCACCGTATATACTGCACTGTGAGAGGCACCGTATATACTGTACTGTGAGCGGCACCGTATATACTGTACTTGGAGCTGCACCGTATATACCGCACTGTGAGCGGCACCGTATATACTGCACTGCAAGTGGCACCGTATATACTGTACTGCGAGCGGCACCGTATATACTGCACTGCGAGCGGCACCGTATAAACTGCACTGTGAGTGGCACCGTATATACTGCACTGTGAGTAGCACAGTATAAACTGCACTGTGAGTGGCACCGTATATACTGCACTGTGAGTGGCACCGTATATACTGCACTGCGAGTGGCACCGTATATACTGCACTGCGAGCGGCACCGTACATACTGCACTGTGAGTGGCACCGTATATACTGCACTGTGAGTGGCACCGTATATAGTGCACTGTGAGCGGCACCGTATATACTGTACTGTGAGTGGCACCGTATATATTGCACTGTGGGAGGCACCGTATATACTGCACTGTGAGTGGCACCGTATATACTGTACTGTGAGCGGCACCGTATATAATGTACTTGGAGCGGCACCGTATATACCACACTGTGAGCGGCAAAGTATATACTGCACTGTGAGTGACACCGTATATACTGTACTGTGAGTGGCACCATATATACTGTACTGTGAGTGGCACCGTATATACTGTACTGTGAGTGGCACCGTATATAATGTAGTGTGAATGGCACCGTATATACTGTACTGTGAGTGGCACCGTATATACTGTACTGTGAGCGGCACCGTATATACCGCACTGCGAGTGGCACCGTACATACTGCACCACGAGCGGCACCGTATATACTGTACTGGGAGCGGCACCGTATATACCGCACTGTGAGTGGCACCATATATACTGTACTGTGAGTGGCACCTTATATACTGTACAGCGAGTGGCACCGTATATACTGCACTGCGAGCGGCACCGTATATACTGTACTGTGAGTGGCACCGTATATACTGCACTGTGAGTGGCACAGTATATACTGTACTGTGAGCGGCACCGTATATACTGCACTGCGAGTGACACCGTATATACTGCACTGTGAGAGGCACCGTATATACTGTACTGTGAGTGGCACCGTATATACTGCACTGCGAGTGGCACCGTATATACTGCACTGTGAGTGGCACCGTATATACTGCACTGTCAGTGGCACCGTATATAATGCACTGTGAGTGGCACCGTATATACTGCACTGTGAGTGGCACCGTATATACTGCACTGTGAGTGGCACCGTATATACTGCACTGTGAGAGGCACCGTATATACTGTACTGTGAGCGGCACTGTATATACTGTACTGTGAGCGGCACCGTATATACCGCACTGTGAGCGGCACCGTATATACTGCACTGCAAGTGGCACCGTATATACTGTACTGCGAGCGGCACCGTATATACTGCACTGCGAGCGGCACCGTATAAAGTGCACTGTGAGTGGCACCGTATATACTGCACTGTGAGTGGCACCGTATAAACTGCACTGTGAGTGGCACCGTATATACTGCACTGTGAGCGGCACCGTATATACTGCACTGTGAGTGGCACCGTATATACTGCACTGCGAGTGGCACCGTATATACTGCACTGCGAGCGGCACCGTACATACTGCACTGTGAGTGGCACCGTATATACTGCACTGTGAGTGGCACCGTATATAGTGCACTGTGAGCGGCACCGTATATACTGTACTGTGAGTGGCACCGTATATATTGCACTGTGGGCGGCACCGTATATACTGCACTGTGAGTGGCACCGTATATACTGTACTGTGAGCGGCACCGTATATACTGTACTTGGAGCGGCACCGTATATACCACACTGTGAGCGGCAAAGTATATACTGCACTGTGAGTGACACCGTATATACTGTACTGTGAGTGGCACCATATATACTGTACTGTGAGTGGCACCGTATATACTGTACTGTGAGTGGCACCGTATATAATGTAGTGTGAATGGCACCGTATATACTGTACTGTGAGTGGCACCGTATATACTGTACTGTGAGTGGCACCGTATATACTGCACCACGAGCGGCACGGTATATACTGTACTGGGAGCGGCACCGTATATACCGCACTGTGAGTGGCACCGTATATACTGTACTGTGAGCGGCACCGTATATACTGTACTGTGAGTGGCACCGTATATACCGTACTGTGAGTGGCACCATATATACTGTACTGTGAGTGGCACCGTATATACCGTACTGTGAGTGGCACCGTATATACTGCACCACAAGCGGCACCGTATCCACTGTACTGTGAGCGGCACCGTATATACTGCACTGTGAGTAGCACCATATATACTGCACTGTGAGTGGCACCGTATATACTGTACTGTGAGTGGCACCATATATACTGCACCAATAGTGGCACCGTATATAATGTACTGCGAGTAGCACCGTATATGCTGTTCTGTGAGTGGCACCATATATACTGTACTGTGAGTGGCACCGTATATACTGCACCACGAGCAGCATGGTATATACTGTACTGTGAGTGGCACCTTATATACTGCACCACGAGCGGCACCGTATATACTGTACTGTGAGTGGCACCATATATACTGCACTGAGAGTGGCGCCGTATATACTGCACTGTGAGTGGCACCGTATACACTGCACTGTGAGTGGCACCGTATATACTGCACTGCGATTGGCACCTTATATACTGTACAGCGAGTGGCACCGTATATACTGCACTGCGAGCGGCACCGTATATACTGTACTGTGAGTGGCACCGTATATACTGCACTGTGAGTGGCACAGTATATACCGTACTGTGAGCGGCACCGTATATACTGCACTGCGAGTGACACCGTATATACTGCACTGTGAGAGGCACCGTATATACTGTACTGTGAGTGGCACCTTATATACTGCACTGCAAGTGGCACCGTATGTACTGCACTGTGAGTGGCACCGTATATACTGCACTGTCAGTGGCACCGTATATAATGCACTGTGAGTGGCACCGTATATACTGCACTGTGAGTGGCACCGTATATACTGCACTGTGAGTGGCACCGTATATACTGCACTGTGAGAGGCACCGTATATACTGTACTGTGAGCGGCACCGTATATACTGTACTTGGAGCGGCACCGTATATACCGCACTGTGAGCGGCACCGTATATACTGCACTGCAAGTGGCACCGTATATACTGTACTGCGAGCGGCACCGTATATACTGCACTGCGAGCGGCACCGTATAAACTGCACTGTGAGTGGCACCATATATACTGCACTGTGAGTGGCACCGTATAAACTGCACTGTGAGTGGCACCGTATATACTGCACTGTGAGCGGCACCGTATATACTGCACTGTGAGTGGCACCGTATATACTGCACTGCGAGTGGCACCGTATATACTGCACTGCGAGCGGCACCGTACATACTGCACTGTGAGTGGTACCGTATATACTGCACTGTGAGTGGCACCGTATATAGTGCACTGTGAGCGGCACCGTATATACTGTACTGTGAGTGGCACCGTATATATTGCACTGTGGGCGGCACCGTATATACTGCACTGTGAGTGGCACCGTATATACTGTACTGTGAGCGGCACCGTATATACTGTACTTGGAGCGGCACCGTATATACCACACTGTGAGCGGCAAAGTATATACTGCACTGTGAGTGACACCGTATATACTGTACTGTGAGTGGCACCATATATACTGTACTGTGAGTGGCACCGTATATACTGTACTGTGAGTGGCACCGTATATAATGTAGTGTGAATGGCACCGTATATACTGTACTGTGAGTGGCACCGTATATACTGTACTGTGAGTGGCACCGTATATACTGCACCGCGAGCGGCACGGTATATACTGTACTGGGAGCGGCACCGTATATACCGCACTGTGAGTGGCACCATATATACTGTACTGTGAGTGGCACCGTATATACTGTACTGTGAGTGGCACCGTATATACCGTACTGTGAGTGGCACCATATATACTGTACTGTGAGTGGCACCGTATATACCGTACTGTGAGTGGCACCGTATATACTGCACCACAAGCGGCACCGTATCCACTGTATTGTGAGCGGCACCGTATATACTGCACTGTGAGTAGCACCGTATATACTGCACTGTGAGTGGCACCGTATATACTGTACTGTGAGTGGCACCATATATACTGCACCAATAGTGGCACCGTATATAATGTACTGCGAGTGGCACCGTATATGCTGTTCTGTGAGTGGCACCGTATATACTGTACTGTGAGTGGCACCGTATATACTGCACCACGAGCAGCATGTTATATACTGTACTGTGAGTGGCACCGTATATACTGCACCACGAGCGGCACCGTATATACTGTACTGTGAGTGGCACCATATATACTGCACTGAGAGTGGCACCGTATATACTGCACTGTGAGTGGCACCGTATACACTGCACTGTGAGTGGCACCGTATATACTGCACTGCGATTGGCACCGTATATACTGTACTGCGAGTGGCACCGTATATACTGCACCACGAGCAGCACCGTATATACTGCATTGTGAGTGGCACCGTATATACTGTACTGTGAGTGGCACAGTATATACTGTTCTGTGAGTGGCACCATATATACTGTACTGTGAGAGGCACCGTATATACTGCACCACGAGCGGCACGGTATATACTGTACTGTGAGTGGCACCGTATATACTGCACCACGAGCGGCACCGTATATACTGTACTGTGAGTGGCACCGTATATACTGCACTGAGAGTGGCACCGTATATACTGTACCGTGAGTGGCACCATATATACTGTACTGTGAATGGCACCGTATATACTGCACCACGAGCGGCACCATATATACTGTACTGTGAGTGGCACCGTATATACTGCACTGTGAGTGGCACCGTATATACTGTACTGTGAGCGGCACCGTATATACTGTACTTGGAGCGGCACCGTATATACCGCACTGTGAGCGGCACCGTATATACTGCACTGCAAGTGGCACCGTATATACTGTACTGCGAGCGGCACCGTATATACTGCACTGCGAGCGGCACCGTATAAACTGCACTGTGAGTGGCACCGTATAAACTGCACTGTGAGTGGCACCGTATATACTGCACTGTGAGCGGCACCGTATATACTGCACTGTGAGTGGCACCGTATATACTGCACTGCGAGTGGCACCGTATATACTGCACTGCGAGCGGCACCGTACATACTGCACTGTGAGTGGTACCGTATATACTGCACTGTGAGTGGCACCGTATATAGTGCACTGTGAGCGGCACCGTATATACTGTACTGTGAGTGGCACCGTATATATTGCACTGTGGGCGGCACCGTATATACTGCACTGTGAGTGGCACCGTATATACTGTACTGTGAGCGGCACCGTATATACTGTACTTGGAGCGGCACCGTATATACCACACTGTGAGCGGCAAAGTATATACTGCACTGTGAGTGACACCGTATATACTGTACTGTGAGTGGCACCATATATACTGTACTGTGAGTGGCACCGTATATACTGTACTGTGAGTGGCACCGTATATAATGTAGTGTGAATGGCACCGTATATACTGTACTGTGAGTGGCACCGTATATACTGTACTGTGAGTGGCACCGTATATACTGCACCGCGAGCGGCACGGTATATACTGTACTGGGAGCGGCACCGTATATACCGCACTGTGAGTGGCACCATATATACTGTACTGTGAGTGGCACCGTATATACTGTACTGTGAGTGGCACCGTATATACCGTACTGTGAGTGGCACCATATATACTGTACTGTGAGTGGCACCGTATATACCGTACTGTGAGTGGCACCGTATATACTGCACCACAAGCGGCACCGTATCCACTGTATTGTGAGCGGCACCGTATATACTGCACTGTGAGTAGCACCGTATATACTGCACTGTGAGTGGCACCGTATATACTGTACTGTGAGTGGCACCATATATACTGCACCAATAGTGGCACCGTATATAATGTACTGCGAGTGGCACCGTATATGCTGTTCTGTGAGTGGCACCGTATATACTGTACTGTGAGTGGCACCGTATATACTGCACCACGAGCAGCATGTTATATACTGTACTGTGAGTGGCACCGTATATACTGCACCACGAGCGGCACCGTATATACTGTACTGTGAGTGGCACCATATATACTGCACTGAGAGTGGCACCGTATATACTGCACTGTGAGTGGCACCGTATACACTGCACTGTGAGTGGCACCGTATATACTGCACTGCGATTGGCACCGTATATACTGTACTGCGAGTGGCACCGTATATACTGCACCACGAGCAGCACCGTATATACTGCATTGTGAGTGGCACCGTATATACTGTACTGTGAGTGGCACAGTATATACTGTTCTGTGAGTGGCACCATATATACTGTACTGTGAGAGGCACCGTATATACTGCACCACGAGCGGCACGGTATATACTGTACTGTGAGTGGCACCGTATATACTGCACCACGAGCGGCACCGTATATACTGTACTGTGAGTGGCACCGTATATACTGCACTGAGAGTGGCACCGTATATACTGTACCGTGAGTGGCACCATATATACTGTACTGTGAATGGCACCGTATATACTGCACCACGAGCGGCACCATATATACTGTACTGTGAGTGGCACCGTATATACTGCACTGTGAGTGGCACCGTATATACTGTACTGTGAGCGGCACCGTATATACTGTACTTGGAGCGGCACCGTATATACCGCACTGTGAGCGGCACCGTATATACTGCACTGCAAGTGGCACCGTATATACTGTACTGCGAGCGGCACCGTATATACTGCACTGCGAGCGGCACCGTATAAACTGCACTGTGAGTGGCACCGTATAAACTGCACTGTGAGTGGCACCGTATATACTGCACTGTGAGCGGCACCGTATATACTGCACTGTGAGTGGCACCGTATATACTGCACTGCGAGTGGCACCGTATATACTGCACTGCGAGCGGCACCGTACATACTGCACTGTGAGTGGTACCGTATATACTGCACTGTGAGTGGCACCGTATATAGTGCACTGTGAGCGGCACCGTATATACTGTACTGTGAGTGGCACCGTATATATTGCACTGTGGGCGGCACCGTATATACTGCACTGTGAGTGGCACCGTATATACTGTACTGTGAGCGGCACCGTATATACTGTACTTGGAGCGGCACCGTATATACCACACTGTGAGCGGCAAAGTATATACTGCACTGTGAGTGACACCGTATATACTGTACTGTGAGTGGCACCATATATACTGTACTGTGAGTGGCACCGTATATACTGTACTGTGAGTGGCACCGTATATAATGTAGTGTGAATGGCACCGTATATACTGTACTGTGAGTGGCACCGTATATACTGTACTGTGAGTGGCACCGTATATACTGCACCACGAGCGGCACGGTATATACTGTACTGGGAGCGGCACCGTATATACCGCACTGTGAGTGGCACCATATATACTGTACTGTGAGTGGCACCGTATATACTGTACTGTGAGTGGCACCGTATATACCGTACTGTGAGTGGCACCATATATACTGTACTGTGAGTGGCACCGTATATACCGTACTGTGAGTGGCACCGTATATACTGCACCACAAGCGGCACCGTATCCACTGTATTGTGAGCGGCACCGTATATACTGCACTGTGAGTAGCACCGTATATACTGCACTGTGAGTGGCACCGTATATACTGTACTGTGAGTGGCACCATATATACTGCACCAATAGTGGCACCGTATATAATGTACTGCGAGTGGCACCGTATATGCTGTTCTGTGAGTGGCACCATATATACTGTACTGTGAGTGGCACCGTATATACTGCACCACGAGCAGCATGGTATATACTTTACTGTGAGTGGCACCGTATATACTGCACCACGAGCGGCACCGTATATACTGTACTGTGAGTGGCACCATATATACTGCACTGAGAGTGGCACCGTATATACTGCACTGTGAGTGGCACCGTATACACTGCACTGTGAGTGGCACCGTATATACTGCACTGCGATTGGCACCGTATATACTGTACTGCGAGTGGCACCGTATATACTGCACCACGAGCAGCACCGTATATACTGCATTGTGAGTGGCACCGTATATACTGTACTGTGAGTGGCACCGTATATACTGTTCTGTGAGTGGCACCATATATACTGTACTGTGAGAGGCACCGTATATACTGCACCACGAGCGGCACGGTATATACTGTACTGTGAGTGGCACCGTATATACTGCACCACGAGCGGCACCGTATATACTGTACTGTGAGTGGCACCGTATATACTGCACTGAGAGTGGCACCGTATATACTGTACCGTGAGTGGCACCATATATACTGTACTGTGAATGGCACCGTATATACTGCACCACGAGCGGCACCATATATACTGTACTGTGAGTGGCACCATATATACTGCACTGTGAGTGGCACCGTATAAACTGTACTGTGAGCGGCACCGTATATACGGTACTGTGAGTGGCACCGTATATACTGCACTGTGAGTGGCACCGTATATACTGCACTGTGAGTGGCACCGTATATACTGTACTGTGAGTAGCACCGTATATACTATACTGTGAGCGGCACCATATATATGGCACTGTGAGTGGCACCGTATATACAGCACGGTGAGTGGCACCGTATATACTGCACTGCGAGTGGCACCGTATATACTGTACTGTGAGTGGCACCGTATATACTGCACTGTGAGTGACACCATATATACTGTACTGTGAGTGGCACCGTATATACTGTACTGTGAGCGGCACCGTATATACTGTACTGTGAGTGGCACCGTATATACTGTACTGTGAGTGGCACCGTATATACTGCACTGCGAGTGGCACCGTATATACTGTACTGCGATTGGCACCGTATATACTGTACTGCGAGTGGCACCGTATATACTGCACCACGAGCGGCACCGTATATACTGCATTGTGAGTGACACCGTATATACTGTACTGTGAGTGGCACCGTATATACTGTACTGTGAGCGGCACCCTTTATACTGTACTGTGAGTGGCACCGTATATACTGCACTGCGATTGGCACCGTATATACTGTACTGCGAGTGGCACCGTATATACTGCACCACGAGCGGCACCGTATATACTGCATTGTGAGTGACACCGTATATACTGTACTGTGAGTGGCACCGTATATACTGTACCGTGAGCGGCACCGTATATACTGTACTGTGAGTGGCACCGTATATACTGCACTGTGAGTGGCGCCGTTTATACTGTACTGTGAGTGGCACCGTATATACCGCAATGTGAGTGGCGCCGTATATACTGTACTGCGAGTGGCACCGTATATACTGCACTGTGAGTGGCACCGTATATACTGCACTGTGAGTGGCGCCGTTTATACTGTACTGTGAGTGGCACCGTATATACCGCAATGTGAGTGGCGCCGTATATACTGTACTGCGAGTGGCACCGTATGTACTGCACTGTGAGTGGCACCGTATATACTTTACTGTGAGCGGCACCGTATATACCGCACTGCGAGTGGCACCGTATATACTGTACTGTGAGCGGCACCGTATATACTATACTGTGAGTGGCGCCGTATATACTGTACTGCGAGTGGCACCGTATATACTGCACTGTGAGCGGCACCGTATGTACTGTACTGTGAGTGGCACCGTATATACTGTACTGCGAGTGGCACCGTATATACTGCACGGTGATTGGCACCGTATATACTGTACTGTGAGTGGCACCGTATATACCGCAATGTGAGTGGCGCCGTATATACTGTACTGCAAGTGGCACCGTATGTACTGCACTGTGAGTGGCACCGTATATACTTTACTGCGAGCGGCACCGTATATACCGTACTGCGAGTGACACCGTATATACTGCACGGTGATTGGCACCGTATATACTGTACTGTGAGTGGCACCGTATATACCGCAATGTGAGCGGCACCGTATATACCGTACTGCGAGTGGCACCGTATATACCGTACTGTGAGTGGCACCGTATATACCGCACTGCGAGCGGCACCGTATATACCGTACTGCGAGTGGCACCGTATATACCGTACTGTGAGTGGCACCGTATATATCCGCACTGCGAGCGGCACCGTATATACCGTACTGTGAGTGGCACCGTATATACCGCACTGCAAGCGGCACCGTATATACTGTACTGTGAGCGGCACCGTATATACTGTACAGCGAGTGGCACCGTATATACTGCACTGCGAGCGGCACCGTATATACTGTACTGTGAGTGGCACCGTATATACTGCACTGTGAGTGGCACAGTATATACTGTACTGTGAGCGGCACCGTGTATACTGCACTGCGAGTGACACCGTATATACTGCACTGTGAGTGGCACCGTATATACTGCACTGCGAGCGGCACCGTATATACTGTACTGTGAGCGGCACCATATATACTGCACTGCGAGCGGCACCGTATATACTGTACTGTGAGTGGCACCGTATATACTGCACTGTGAGTGGCACAGTATATACTGTACTGTGAGCGGCACCATATATAATGTACTGCATGTAACATCTTTCTGCCCCCTTTTCCTGACCCAGGAGTACAGACCAAAGGTCAAAGCTGGGGTCTGCCTGACTCAGTGTCACATCACATCCTGCATTAACCCACTGAATCATTGTCAGAACATTAGACTTGCACCTACCTGTACAGCAACTAACTCAACTATATGTTTGGCACACATTTACTTTATATGAATTGTTCTTCTTCAATACAATGCAATAGGACTAATGCAGTTCCAACTCGTGTGGTATGCAACACTCACACATTCACACTGCACAGAGAAAACATAAAGATGGTAAATGACAGGTGCTAAAGTAATTCCATATTGGTAAACTTAGTTTAATAGACCAGCAGGTGGCGGGGGAGTAGATGCCTATTCCATGTCCAAGTCTTCACTGAATTTGACTGGATTGTGCTTTAACCATTCTTTCAAACTCACATTTTGTCACTTCCTAATTCAGTAACCTTGCACCTTCTTACCCACATCTCCAGAGACATTGGTGGTTGAGTTTCAGCTGCTTTTTGGCTTGGATTAAACCTGAGCATTATCTTTCCTCCAAAGGCTCAGTGGGTTGATATGGTCATGTAGGCTACTACATGTAGGCTGTGGTCTGTGTTGATTTAGCTGACCTCAGTAATGGAGCCACTACAATTGGGATTAGGGTCCCTGGGCTAGGCAAGGAAAGTATAAATAGAGTCAGCCGGGTTTCTTGCTCCTGACCACTATCCAGTGATTCCCCCACTAGTATCAGCTGGTGGAACAGCCACTTGATGAAGTACTGAAGGGCTGCAACATTCATCCATATGGACCCGTACCCCACCTGGAGGAGAAGTAAGGAAACTGGGAAAAAAAGGCATTGGAACAATTTGGAGAATGCCTCACTCACTTCTACTGACCAATCAAGAACAGACATATCCTAAGGGATATATTCAAGCTTACCACAGTGTAAAAGCTACTGACATTGGTATATCTAATTAGGGTCAGCACATTAAACTGGGTTCACCTGGAGGCAAAATCTAACTAAATATTCATGACAATAAATTTTATGACATAATCATATTTGCACCTTGGGAAATGTTCAAATTGACATTCATTCTTGTTTCCTGCCTGACCTTGAATGAGGGCAGAGATCCAATTGTAACCTTGCAGTCATTCAGTTGTACAGCGTTACCACTCAGAATTCACTTCCCATCCTTAAGACTGGTGCATCAGGAGTTAAGACATTCAACCATGAGGGCAGGGTAGGAGCAAATTAGATGACTCAAGAGGATGCTGCAGTGGGAGTTGGAGAGCATGAGGAAATGAGAATAAGGGCATGGATGGTGTCAATGATCTTCTTGTTTTATTTTTAAACATGCAGCGCTCTGCATGAAAGATGCAGCATCATTAAATCTTAAGATGTCTGCTGTGCAGCAGCTGTGACAGCTGTTCCGATTTCAACTGCATGTTTGTGTTTGAGTGATATGTATAATGACAGCAGAAAGTCTCAACCAATGCCAAGAACTCTCTTTTAAAATAAATCAAAGGGTTTTCTCATGTACAATTTTACATTCCTATTAAAACTTTGTTGCATAGGGCCTGGGAACCAAAATCGGTTTGCACACTGCCAGTGCTACCTCAGCCAATTGGGTTCGAATTCAGCCTGAACTAGTGGGGAGAGAAGCCTCTCTCTGTCAGTTTTAAGAGTCCAGTGTGATGCACGTTTGGGGACAATTGATGCAGTTTGGCCCAACCAGTACTCAATGGCCAGTCTTTTTCAGGATACAAGGACAGCTGGTCTCGAAATGGACAAAAAAAACCACGGTGGTGCGGCATGCAGAGCTCAGACTTAGCTCAATGGCAACACTCTGGCATCTGGGTCAGAAGGTCTTGAGCTTAAACCAATCTCCAGCGACTTCAGCACATAATCCAGGCGGACACTTCAGTTCTGAGGGTGTGCGGAAACGTCTTTCGGATGAGACGTTAAACCAAGGTCCTGTCTGCCGACAGAACTATTCGGAGAAAAGCAAGGGACTTTTCCCGGTGTCCTGGCCAACATTTATCCATCAACCAACACCTAAAACACAGATGATCTGGTCATTTATTTCATTGCCATTCTTGCTGTGCACAAATTGACTGCTGTGATTCCTTACATTACAACAGTGACTACACTTCAAAAGTAATGAATTGGCTGTAAAGTGGCTTTGGAGGTCAATCTTCTTTTTTCTGAGGACATGGCTTGGCTTTAGTGTTGGGGCAGAATAAAGAGAGTCGTGTGTCTGCCTCTGCTATACCTGATCTAGGAACGTCAAATGCCCAACACTGGAAACCCAGAGTACAAAATGCGTACAGCTCCCCAGCACTAATGTTTCTCAGCTTACTGGACATAAACACTCACCATAAAGAAAACCAGAAGTTTTTTAACCCACAAATCAAAGTTGACTAGCTCAAATGGCTTTTCCTCGAATTTTTATGCAACATTGCAGTTATTGGGCAAGCCAATAGAAAAATTAAGCTATGAGCAGCAAGTGTAGAAATGAGTGCAATTTGTCACAGGTTTGGTGTCACATTGTCACTTGCCCATGACAGGTATTGGATAATAACCAGTGCAGCTATGCATTATGTAAAAGTAGCAGTTTGTTATACAAGCGTAAACTAAAAACATTCTTCAAGAATGCAGTATAGCATACAGTTCAAGAGCTCAGAACAGCAAACAGGTTAACACCTTTAGTGACTGAGAGGAGCTCATTAACCATGACAGTGAAGCTCAAACACTTTATCAATGTCATCTCAACCCTGAGACGTGTTACTACCTTAACACACACTTCAGACTTTGTTACTCTATAAAAAAGCAGAGTTTATGGGTAACACTTTTATTTTATTTGTATTCTTTTGGTGGGGGGAATGGAGGGAGGAATTGAACATTATGATAAGAACATAAGAACATAAGAAATGGCAGGAGTCGGCCATTTGGCCCTTTGAGCCTGCTCCACCATTCAATAAGATCATGGCTGATCTTTTACCTCATCTCCACTTTTCTGCACTATCCCCATATCTCTTGATTCCCTTAATATCCAAAAATCTATCGATCTCTGTCTTGAATATACACAACACAAATTGACAGGATATGCAGCCAGCAGGTGGTTTGACACATTGGACCCCCTGGGACACATCTCATTGTCTTGGCTGTGCTCTTAGTGTGTCTTTGATGTAGGGAAAGATTTGAATAGATTTTGTCTGTGTTTAAATTGTGAATTCTGGGAGATTCTCTCACTGCTAACTTACCTGAGGAAGGAGCGACAGCTCCGAAAGCTTGTAAAATTAAATAAATCTGTTGGACTATAACCTGGTGTTGTGCGACTTCTCATTTTTGTCCACCCCAGTCCAACGCCGGCATCTCCACATCTTGAATATACTCAACAACTGAGCCTCCACAGCCCTCTGGGGTAGAGAATTCCAAAAATTCACCACCCTCTGAGTGAAGAAGTTTCTCCTCATCTCAGTCCTAAATGGCCAACCCCTTATTCTGAGACTGTGACCCCTGGTTCTAGACACCCCAGCCAAGGGAAACATTCTCCCTGCATCTACCCTGTCAAGCCCTGTAAGAATTTTGCATGTTTCAATGAGATCACCTCTCATTCTTCTAAACTCTAGAGAATATAGGCCTAGTCTACTCAATCTCTCCTCATAGGACAATCTCCCATCCCAGGAATCAGTCTGGTGAACATTCATTGCACTCCCTCTATGGCAAGTATATCCTTACTTAGGTAAAGAGACCAAAACTGTACACAATACTCCAGGTGTGGTCTCACCAGGGCCCTATATAATTGCAGTAAGACGTCTTTACTCTTATACTCAAATCCTCTTATAATAAAGGCCAACATACCATTTGCTTTCCTAATTGCTTGCTGTACCTGCATGTTAACTTTCAGTGATTCATGTACAAGGACGCCCAGGTCCCTCTGAACACCAACATTTCCCAATCTCTCACCATTTAAAAAATACACTGCTATTCTATTTTTTCCTACCAAAGTGGATAACTTCACATTTCTCCACATTATATTCCATTTGCCATGTTCTTGCCCACTCACTTAGCCTGTCTATATCCCATTGAAGCCTCTTTGTATCCTCCTCACAACTTACATTCCCACCCAGCTTTGTATCATCAGCAAACCTGGATATATTACATTTGGTCCCCTCATCCAAATCATTGATATAGATTGTGAATAGCTGAGGCCCAAGCACTGATCCTTGCGGTACCCCACTAGTTACAGCCTGCCAACCCGAAATTGACCCGTTTATTCCTACTCTCTGTTTTCTGCCCGCTAACCAATCCTCAATCCATGCTAGTATATTACCCCCAATCCCACGAGCCCTAATTTTGTTTAATAACCTCTTGTGTGGCACCTTATCGAATGCCTTCTGAAAATCCAAATACACCACATCCATTGGTTCCCCCTTATATATTCCGCTAGTTACAACCTCAAAACACTCTAACAGATTCGTCAAACACGATTTCCCTTTCATAAATTCATGTTGACTCTGCCCAATCCTATTATTATTTTCTAAGTGCCCTGTTACCACATCCTTAATAATAGATTCTAGCATTTTCCCTACTACTGATGTCAGGCTAACTGGTCTGTAGTTCCTCATTTTCTCTCTCCCTCCTTTCTTAAATAGTGGGGTTGTGGCGGATCGCCACCTAAACGGGCATAACCCACTTTTCCGTCTGTGGACAATATATCGGTGAACCTTCCCTTTAAGGCACCTTACCTTTAAGGCAGGAGTGGCATACGGGCAACACGGTGGCATAGTGGTTAGCACTGGTGCCTCACAGCGCCAGAGACCCGGGTTCGAATCTGACCTCGGGTGACTGTCTGTGTGGAGTTTGCACATTCTCCCTGTGTCTGCGTGGGTTTCCTCCGGGTGCTCCGGTTTCCTCCCACAGTCCAAAAATGTGTGGGTTAGGTTGATTTGGCTATGATAAATTGACCCTTAGTGTTAGGGGGGATTAAATATGTGGGGTTATGGGGATAGGATGGGATATGTTAGGGGCAATTAAATACGTGGGGTTACGGGGGTAGGGTGGGATATGTGTACTGTGGGGATTAAAGCAGGGACAGGGTACTGGATTTGGATGATCAGCCATGATCGTATTGAATGGCAGAGCAGGCTCGACGGGCCGAATGGCCTACTCCTGCTCCTAGATTCTATGTTTCTATGTTTCTATGAGTGGGCGGGGCTTCAGGATTTTTCCAGAGAATTCTGGGAGCAGCTTTCTCAGCCATTTTTTGTGCCATGCAGCTGAATTAAAGTTTCTTGTTTTCCACATATGGATTCAGCCTCCATTCGTGTTTCGCGGCAGCCTCAACATTGGTGACCCCGACGCTCAGAACGTATTCCGAGCACTGCAATGGCGGACACGAATGCAGTTTCCGTGAAACTGCCGGAGTTTTGGGAAAACCAGCCCGAAGCCTGGTTTCTCCAAGCTGAATCTCGCTTCCGGCTGTGAAATATCACCACAGATGGGACGAAGTACGACTACCTCGTCACATCACTCGGTAGCGCTGCAGTTTCGAAGGTTTGGACAACGCTGCAGAACCCACCAGAGGAAGGCAAGTACGCACATCTCAGGACAGTGCTCCTTAAAAAATTTACGGCCTCGGCATATCAGCGAAACTGCCACCTCCTCGACCTGCCAGGCCTCGGTGATGCCTCACCGTCAGACCTCCTCTCCCACATGCTCTCCCTCACCGACGAGAGCCCACCCGGATCCCTCTTCCGCATGCTAATCATCCACCAGCTCCCTCTCAGCATCCGCCCAGCGATCGTGGCGTCCGGCCTCACGAACCTGGAAGCCCTGGCCGATGAGGCCGACAAGCTGCTGTCCGCTCACTCCAGCAGCGACGTCACTCCGGACCTGGCAGCCAATGCCTGGGCGCGCCCCTCACCGGCCACCACGCGGCCACAAGGGCCTGCCACCAGGCCCACGGGGCCTTCACGCCCCACTAACCTGGGCCACTGTTACTACCACGCACGGTTCGGCGCCAGGGCACAACGGTGCACACCTCCCTGCTCTTTCAAGTCCGCCCCCGTACCAGCCCCCGCGATGGCTGTGTGCCACGCGGGCTCCCTGCTGTTCATTACGGATGACAAAACCGGCCGCCGGTTCCTGTGCGACACTGGGGCTCAGCACAGCATCATCCCGGCCTCCTCCCTCGACATCCAAAAGGGCGAACGAGGACCGGCGCTGGCTGCTGCTAACGGCTCGGAAATCCGGACATATGACACCCGGACAGTCACCCTCGACCTCGCTGGTCGCCACTACCGATGGGAGTTCATCACTGCCAAGGTGCTCTCCCCTCTCATCGGCGCATATTTCCTGTGCACCCACGGCCTACTGGTAGACATCCCCCTGTCACCGCCTCGTGGACATGAACACCATGTCCCCCATCCTGGGCGCCATGGTCCCCCGTCAACCCGCCGACATGGCGTCACAGTGCCACGCCCGGGCCACGGATGACTACTCGGCACTCCTGGCCGAATTCCCAGCCCTTACCAATCCGACCTTCTCCGCGGAGGCCGCCAAACACGGGGTGGAACACTTCATCCCCACCACAGGCCCCCCAGTGTACGCCCATGCCCGCAGGCTGGACCCAGCCAAACTGGAGATCACGCGGACCGAGTTTGCCACCATGGAACAGCTCGGCATCATCCGCCGCTTCAACAGTCCCTGGGCCTCCCCACTCCACATCGCCCCCAAACCAGGCGGAGGTTGGCGCCCCTGCGGGGATTACCGCCGCCTCAATGACGCCACCACCCCTGATCGGTACCCTATGCTGCACATTCAGGACTTCTCGGCTAGACTGGCCGGCCGCTCAGTCTTTTCCAAGGTCGACCTGGTGCGCGGCTACCACCAAGTCCCCGTCCACCCCGCGGATGTCCCCAAGACGGCCGTAATCACCCCCTTCGGCCTGTTCGAGTTCCTGCGGATGCCCTTCGGCCTCAAAAACAGGCATTCCAACAGCTCATGGACTCGGTCCTTCGGGACCTGAAGTTCCTGTTCGTCTACCTGGACGACATCCTGGTAGCCAGTTCCTCCAAGCAGGAACACCTCGAACACCTCCGCATCCTGTTCGGGCGCCTCAGCGACCACGGGCTCATCCTCAGCCCAGCCAAATGCCAGTTCGGCCTGGACAAGATCGACTTCCTCGGCCACCACATCACCCATGCTGGGGCCATTCCCCTGCCCACCAAGGTGCAGGCCGTCCAACAATTTCCCCGCCCCACCACCATCAAAGGCCTCCAGGAGTTCCTCGGGATGGTGAACTTCTATAACCGCTTCATCCCCAAAGCGGCGTCCCTCATGAGGCCCCTGTATGAAGCCCTCCGGGGCAGGAGCGGCAAGATGGCAGTCGAATGGACGGCAGACGCGTCCGCCGCCTTCGACTCCACCAAGACCGCGCTCGCCAACGCCACCCTGCTCGCGCACCCACGGCCCAATGCCAGGGTAGCGCTCACCACGGACGCCTCCGACCACGCGGTCGGCGCCGTGTATGAGCAGTGGGTCAACGGCGCCTGGCAACCACTTGCCTTCTTCAGCCGCCAACTACGCCCCCCGGAGGTCAAGTACAGCACCTTCGACCGCGAGCTCCTCGCGCTGTTCCTGGCGGTCCGCCATTTCCGGTTTTTGCTTGAGGGCCACCCCTTCACGGCGTTTGTCGACCACAAGCCCCTGACATTCGCAATGGCAAAGACAACCGACCCCTGGTCCGCCAGGCAGCAGCGCCAGCTCGCGGCAGTGTCCGAGTTCACCACGGACATCCAACACGTCTCCGGCCGAGACAATGTGGTAGCCGACTGCCTCTCCCGCCCCGCCATCTACGCCGCACACCTAGCAGTCGACTACGCTCAACTCGCAGCAGACCAGATCACCGACCCTGATCTGCTCTCCGCACCCACCAACCTACCAGGGCTACGCCTGGCCGACGTCGCCTGTGGCCCGACCGCAGTCACGGTCAAGTGCGACATATCCCTATGTCAACCTCGGCCCGTCGTCCCAGCGTCCTGGCGCCGCCGGGTATTCGACATTTTCCACAACCTCTCCCACCCCGGCGCCCGCGCATCCATCAAATTGGTAGCCAACCGTTTCGTCTGGCGCGGCCTTCGCAAGGATGTGCGTACGTGGGCCAACTCCTGCCTAGCCTGCCAACGGGCCAAGGTACAGCAACACACGAAAGCACCCCTCGAGGAGTTTACCGTCCCCTTGCGGAGATTCCACCACATCCACGTGGACATCGTCGGGCCCCTGCCGCCGTCGCAAGGCCACACGCACTTGCTGACCATCGTTGACCGCACCACACGCTGGCCTGAGGCAATTCCACTGACCTCTACCACCACCGCCGACATCGCCAGAGCCTTCGTCAGCACCTGGGTCGCACGGTTCGGCGTCCCCTCCGACATGACGTCGGACAGAGGTCCGCAATTTACCTCTGAACTCTGGACCGCCGTTGCACGCAATCTCGGGGTGACCATTCACCGCACCACAGCGTACCACCCCCAAGCCAACGGACTGTGTGAGCGGTTCCACAGATCCTTGAAGGCATCTCTTCGAGCCAGCCTCCAAGATGGCGCCTGGACCGACCGACTTCCGTGGGTCCTCCTCGGCCTGCGCACCGCGGTTAAAGAAGACCTCCACGCATCGGCAGCAGAGCTCGTGTACGGTCAGCCGCTGCGCGTACCCGGCGAGTTCCTGCCCACCGCCACGACACCCTGGTCAGCCGATCAGCAACGCCACAACTTCGCCTCACCGGCGCTGCAGTTCGCCCCGGTGCCCATTGCTCGACACGGCGAATCCACCTCACACGTCCCACTAAGCCTGCACCAGGCACGGTTTGTTTTCGTCCGGCACGACGCCCACCGCGGACCCCTTCAACCCCCGTACGACGGGCCCTACAAGGTGCTACAGGCTGGGGACAAATTTTTCACCCTGCAAGTGGGCGACAGGACCGAAAAAGTGTCGGTTGACCGACTCAAGCCAGCACACTCGGAGCCCGGTGAGCAGGTCCCTGTAGCTCGTCCACCTCCACGTGGCCGACCTGCCCTCAAGCCGGTTCACCCAGCTGCTCCACACCCGGCCGTTCCACGTCCACCGGCGTCCTACAAGAGCCGCTCCGGCCGGCCCATCAGACCGTCGCACCGTCTCGTCCACACCTCCTAAGCGGATTCTGGGGGGAGCTGTGTGGCGTATCGCCACCTAAACGGACATAACCCACTTTTCCGTCTGTGGACAATATATCGGTGAACCTTCCCTTTAAGGCACCTTACCTTTAAGGCAGGAGTGGGCGGGGCTTCAGGGTTTTTCCAGAGAATTCTGGGAGCAGCTTTCTCAGCCATTTTTTGTGCCATGCAGCTGAATTAAAGTTTCTTGTTTTCCACATATGGATTCAGCCTCCATTCGTGCATTGCGGCAGCCTCAACAGGGTTACATTTGCTATCTTCCCTTACCGCAGGAACTGTTCTCGAATCTATGGAATTTTGGAAAATGACAACCAATGCATCCACTATCTCTATAGCCACCTCTTTCAAAACCCCAGGATGTAGGCCATCAGATCCAGGGGATTTATCGGCTTTCAGTCCCATTAATTTTGCCAGTACTATTTTTTTATTAATACTAATTTCTTTCAGTTCTTCATTCTCGCTAGACCCTTAGTTCTCCACTATTTCCAGGAAGTTTTTTGCATCTTCTTCCGTGAAGACAGACACAAAGGGCTGGATTTTCTCAGCCCCGAGGAGGCAGGTATGGAGGCAGGACTGCCGGTAAAGTTGCAGAATTTGGGGGCGGGTGGCAAACCCACTCCCGACCCACCTCCGTGCCCTCTTGCCAGGAGGCGGGAAGCTGTCCTGCCCCAGGTCCCGTCTCCTTGAGACGGGAAAGGGATTAAAGCCTATTAACTGCCTGTTAACAGGTAGTCAACAGGCAGAAAATAGGATTATCCCCATTTTTCCTTCCAAAGTGCAGGCTTCCCGGCCTTAGGGAACCCCGCCAGGGTGTAGGAGACGAGTAGGAGGTCTGCGGGGGTCAGAGGGGTCTGAAAGTGCGATGTAGAGGTGAGTGATGGCTGCAGGTGTGGAGTGGTAAGTATGTAAGGTGAGTGTAAAGTGTTAGAAAATATTCACTTACCTTTGTTTCTGCCTACAGCCTTCAGCCGCTGTGGAGCCGGAGTCCCGACATCTCCATTGTAGATATCACAGACTGGTTGTTGGATCCTCCAAACCAACAGCCATGTGATTTCTGCAAAGTTGAAAGGTTTGATGAGTCCTGAACACAAGGTCTCATCAAACTACTCAGAATGTCAGTGTTTGACAGCTTCACAGAGCTGTCAAACGATGGCATTTCTTCTTTTAAAAGTTCTTGACAGATGACACGTCAGACGTTGACGTGCTCTGTCACTGACTTCCCCCTAATTGGCCTGCTGAGCCCACTGGGCGGGCTTAACAAGGTCAATCAGGGGAAAATCCCGCTGGTTGGCCAGAAGCTGATGGAGGCGGGATTGAAAGCCGGCAAGCAGCAGTCCCGTCTCCAAAAGCTTCCCATTGAGAAATTCCAGCCCAAAGTATTTGTTTAATTTCTCTGCCATTTCCTTATTCCCCATTATAATTTCTCCTGTCTCAGCCTGTAAGGGACCCACATTTACTTTCGCTAATCTTTTCTTTTTTACATACCTATAGAAGCTTTTACAGTCTGTTTTTATGTCTCTCGCTAGTTTACTCTCATATTCTATTTTCCCTTTCTTTATCAATTTCTTGGTCCTCCTTTGCTGAATTCTAAACTCCTCCCAATCCTCAGGCCTACTATTTTTGGCAACATTATAAGCCTCTTCCTTTGATCTAATACTATCTTTAACTTCTCTTGTTAGCCACAGTTGGACCACTTTTCCTGAGGGGTTTTTGTGCCTGAAAGGAATGTAGACAGCTACCAGCCTTTTGTGTCAATTCAGGTGATCTGAACTGCACTGATACCGTATATTGTAGCGGAGGTGATATCTGGTGATTAGATCAGTGTTACTCAATTGTATTTTTGTCGAGCGTCACACTCGTAAACAGTGCCATGCTTGAGGGCCATTCTCATTAATGCTACCACACACCGTACCATAAACTGACGAGGAGAGTGTGAGTGCTTTGGATGCTGTGATAGCAACTAACCCTTCAGAATCCCCTTTCATTCACCTGCTGGAGATCAAAAGAATGAAAGAAATAAACAAAGACTTGCATTTCTATAGCGCCTTTCACGACCTCAGGACATCCCAAAGTGCTTTACAGCCAGTGAAGTAGTTTTGATGTGTAGTCATTGTTGTAATGTAGGAAACATGGCAGCTAATTTGTGCACAGCAAGATCCCACAAACAGCAATGTGATAATGACCTGATAATCTGTTTTAGTGATGTTGATTGAGGGATAAATATTGCCCAGGACACCTGGGATCACTCCCCTGCTGCTCTTCGAAATAGCGCCATGGGTCTTTTACATCCACCTGAGAGAGCAGACGGGGCCTTGATTTAACACCTCATCTGAAAGACGGCACCTCTGACAGTGCAGCGCTCCCTCAGCACTGCACTGGAGTGTCAGCCTAGATTTTTGTGCTCAAGTCTCCGAAAAGGAACGGTGCAAAATCCCCACTTCAGCAACATCCAACAGCCAAAACGAGCCGTGAGTGGAAGGCAAGAGACACGTGGCACAGAATGTCCACTGAGGGTCAAAAGTGATGGGAAAGAAAACTCCAAGTGTCCCAATGTATTGTATGTACCATGCTTAATATTTACTTTAGCTGGAAGGTGGGGAATTCCTCCATAGTACACTATCATAAATATATCTCCAGTGTTGCAGCCTAATATTCAGTGGGGTCCTACTTCCTGCAACACAACCTACAATTTGAATAGTTGCACCTGCTGTCAAAATAAGTTTCTTTTAAGCCCGCTATTTAATAATATGTCTATTAGAAGGTTAAATCTGGTGACCTAGTCTTGAAATTTAGCTAAGAGACAAGCTATTCTCATTGCTTATGACATCATCTGAATTCTTCAACTGGATTACTGCGAGCTTAAATGATTAGAACATAAGAACATAAGAAATAGGAGCAGGAGCAGGAGTAGGCCATTCGGCCCCTCGAGCCTGCTCCTCCATTTAATGAGATCGTGGCTGATCCAATTTTGGCCTCAACTCCACTTTCCTGCCCGCTCCCCATAACCCTTGACTCCCCTGTTGCTCAAAAATCTGTCTATCTCAGCCTTGAATATATTCAATGACTCAGCTTCCACAGCTCTCTGGGGTAAAGAATTCCAAAGATTTACGACCCTCTGAGAGAAGAAATTCCTCCTCATCTCCGTCTTAAATGGGAGACCCCTTATTCTGAGACTATCAACATCTACCCTGTCCAACCCCCTCAGAATCTTATATGTTTCAATAAGATCACCTCTCATTCTTCTAAACTCCAATGAGTATAGGCCCAACCTGCTCAACCTTTCCTCATAAGACAACCCTTCCATCTCAGGAATCAACCTAGTGAACCTTCTCTGAACTGCCTCCAATGCAAGTATATCCCTCCTTAAATAAGGGGATCAAAACTAAACGCAGTACTCTAGGTGTGGTCTCACCGGCACCTTGTACAGTTACAGCAAGACTTCCCTACTTTTATACTCCATCCCCCTTGCAATAAAGGCCAACATTCCATTTGCCTTCCTAATGACTTGTTGCACCTGCATGTTAACTTTTTGTGTTTCATGTACAAGGACACCTAAATCCTCTGTACCGTCGCATTCTGTAGTCTTTCTCCATTTAAATAATATTTTTCTTTTCTATTCTTCCTACCAAAGTGGATAACTTCACATTTTCCCACATTATACTCTCTCTACCAAATTCTTGCCCATTCACTTAAGCTATCTATATCCCTTTGCAGACTCTTTGGCCGGAATTTTGCCGGCGCTCAGAGTGCGGGTTTGGAGGCAGGACCGCTGTCAAAATCGCAAAGATTGACAGCGGGTAGTAAACCCTCTGTCAACCTGTCTCCAATCAATCTTCCCACGTGTCGGGTCCCCGATTTGTGCATGGATCCGACACCCTAGCAGCGGGAAGAGGATTATAGCCACTTAACTGCCTGTTAACAGGTACTTGATACTTGTTAACTGGCTCTTTTTCAATTTTGCTGCTTCTGCCTCTGATTTCCCGATGTCCAGACACCACACCAGGTAAGTGTGGCGTGTTGTGAGTCTGCTGTAATGTTTCTGCATTGATGACAGCTGCAGAAGTGGTGTGAAGGATCCAATGGTACACTGGTGAGTTTCAGAGGTAAGAAAATGTTGGGGAAATCATTTTTAATGTATTTACACTTTTCGGTAGGTAACAAGTTTTGAATTGGATGTCTAGTCCCACCTCATTGGGAGAAGCTCTCTCACCAGTAACAGATCGCTTCTGTAACCTCACCTGCAGCTGCCATCTGTTCTAGCCTAAGGAGGGAGTCACTGGAGAGTCTGGGTGCAAGAGCTCACCTTTGTACAGTGATTGTCAGTGTTTGCAGCACCTCAATGCTGTCAAACACTGAGAAATGAGCTGTCGAAAAAAAATTGAGTGTGGACCCTTTAAGAAAACTGACAGATGACACGTCATCAAATTACGTCATCTGACTGGCTTCCTCTTAATTGGCCGGCAAGCCCGCAGGGCAGGCTTAACAAGGTCAATCAACCTAAAATCACGTCCGTGGGCCGGATGCAGTTGGGGGTGGGACTGGAACCCAGAAACCAGCTGACCCGCTCCCAAGCCGCATCCAATGACAAAATCGCAGCCTTTATGTCCTCCTCACAACTTGCTTTCCCACCTATCTTTGTATCGTCCGCACATTTGGCTACAATACACTCGCTTCCTTCATCCAAGTCATTAATATAGATTGAAAATAGTTGAGGCCCTAGCACTGATCCCTGTGACACCCCACTAGTTACAGATTGCCATCCTGAAAGTGACCCTTTTATCCCGACTCTCTGTTTTCTGTTAGTTAGCCAATCCTCTATCCAATCAAATATATTACCCCCAACACCATGAGCTTTTATCTTATGCAGTAATCTTTTATGTGGCCCCTTGTCGAATGCCTTTTGGAAATCCAAATACACTACATCTACTGGTTCCCCTTTATCCACCCTGCTTGTTACCTTCTCAAAGAACTCTAATAGATTTGTCAAACACAATTTCCCTTTCATAAAACCATGTTGACTCTGTTTGATTGTATTATGATTTTCTAAATTCCCTGCTACTACTTCCTTAATAATGGATTTGAGCATTTTGCCAATGACAGATGTTAGGCTAACTGGCCTATAGATTCCTGCTTTCTGTCTCCCTCCTTTTTTGTATAAGGGCATTACATTTGCGGTTTTCCAATCCACTGGGACTTTTCCAGAGTCCAGGGAATTTTGGAAGATGACAACCAATGCATCCACTATCTCTGTAGCCACTTCTTTTAAGACCCTAGGATGCAGGCCATCAGGTCCAGGGGACTTGTCAGCCTTTAGATCCACAAGTTAGCCTAGCACTTTTTCTCTAGTGATAGTGATTGTTTTAAGTTCCTCCCTCCCTTTTGCCCCTTGATTTTCTACTATTACTGGGATGTTTTAGTGTCCTCTACTGTGAAGACAGATACAAAATATTAGTTCAATGTCTTGTTTCCCATTATTATTTCCCCAGTCTCATCCTCTAAGGGACCAACATTTACTTTAGCTACTCTCTTCCTTTTTATATACTTGTAGAAGCTCTTACTGTCAGTTTTTATATTTCTTGCTAGTTTACTCTCATAAGCTATTTTCTCCCTCTTTATTATTTGTTTAGTCATCCTTTGCTGGTTTCTAAAATTTTCCCAATCTTCTGGCCTACCACTAATTTTTGCAACATTGTATGCCTTTTCTTTCAAATTGATACCATCCTTAACTTCCTTGGTTAGCCATGGTTGGTTCATCCTTCTCTTCGAGTCTTTCTTTCTCACTGAAATATAGCTTTGTTGAGAGTCATGAAATATCTCTTTAAATGTCTGCCACTACTTTTCTACCGTCTTACCTTCTAATCTATTTTCCCAGTCCACTTTAGCCAACTCTCTCCTCATACCTTTGTAATCACCTTTATTTAAGTTCAATACTCTAGTTTCAGACCCAAGTTTCTCAGCTTCAAACTGAATGTGGAATTCTATCATGTTATGATCACTCTTCCCTAGAGGATCCTTTACTATGAGATCATGAATTAATCCTGTTTCATTACACATTACCAGATCTAAAATAGCCTGTTCCCTGTTCGGTTCCACAACGTATTGTTCCAAGAAACTGTCCCGAATACATTCTATGAACTTGTCCTCAAGGCTGCTTTTGCCAATTTGATTTGTCCAATCTATGTGAAGATTAAAATTGCCCACAATTATTGCAGTACCTTTCTTACAAGCCCCCATTATTTCTTGATTTATACTCTGTTAGGGGGCCTATAGACTACTCCCACCAGTGCCTTCTTTCCCTTACTATTTCTTACCTCCACCCAAATTGATTCTACATCTGGAACTTCCGAGCCAAGATCATTTCTCACTATTGTACTGATCTCATCCTTTATTAACAGAGCTACCCCACCTCCTTTTCCTTTCTGTCTATCCTTCTGAAATGTCAAGTACCCCTGAATATTCAGTTCCCAGCCTTGGTCACATTGCAACCACGTCTCTGTGATGGCTATTAGATCATACCTATTTATTTCTATTTGTGCCATCAATTCATCTATCTTGTTACGAATGCTGCATGCATTCAGATAAACAGCCTTTAATTTTGTCTTTTTATCTTTTTACCATATTTGCTGGTGCTCTCTTATGTTTGTACGCTCTGTCCCTTCCTGTCACACTCTGGTTTTCATTGCCCATATTGCTACCCTGCACTATTGCCCTGTCCTTTCTCTTTAACTTTCTAAATTTCCCCTCGCTTGAACCCTCCCCCCCACTTTTTAGTTTAAAGCCCTATCTACAGCCCTAGTTATTCGATTCACCAGAACACTGGTCCCAGCATGGTTCAAGTGAAGGCCGTCCCAACGGAACAGCTCCCTCTTTCCCCAGTACTGGTGCCAGTGCCCCATGAATCGAAACCCATTTCTTCCACACCAATCCTTGAGCCACGCATTCAACTCTCTGATCTTATTGACTCTATGCCAATTTGCTTGTGGCTCAGGTAGTAATCCAGTGATTATTACCTTTGTGGATTATTACACAAGCTTTCAAAACAACATTGGTCCCCTTTTCATTATGCATGTCACTCTTTCCTTTAAAAAAAAAATCCCTCTCTGGCATATGTTAATGCTTGAAGTGCTATTTCTAGAAAGCTTCTGGAGTAGGAAAGCAGAATGTCAAACCAATCCAGTCCAGTCCAGTCCAAATAATAGATCCCATGGGCTGGATTTTGTCAATGGGGAGCTTTTGGAGGTGGGACTCCCACTTGTCGGGTTTTAGTCCCACCTTCATCGACTTGTGGCCGACCCATGCTATTTTCCCTTGATTGACCTTGTTAAGCCCACCCAGCGGGCTTAGCAGGCCAATTAAGGGAAAGCCGGTTACTGGTGACGTCAGCGAGTGACGTTTCACCTGTCAAGAGCTTTTGACAGATGAAATGTCTTTATTTGACGGCTCTGTGAAGCTGTCAAACACTGACAATCTGTCTTCTAAGTTGAGTCTTTACTCAAGACTCAATTAGAAAGCCTTCCTGAGCAGAAAGCAGAAGGCTGCAGCTTTTGACAGTTCAGCGGCCATTCTGCTTTCTGTGCTGGTGAGCTGAGGGACTCCCGAGACCTGAAGGGAGGAAGCCTGCAGGAAGAAGTAAAGGTAAGTAAAACTTATTAAAACATTTTAAACACACCTCACACACTTACCTCTCCACACATGCACCCATCACTCACCTGCACACCGGACATCTTGGCCCCTCCAGCCCCCGCAGACTGACGGCCCGCCTCGCTGACCCTGGTGAGGTTCGGAGCCGTCGGGAAACCCACACTTCAGGGCTCAAAAGAGGGATTAGCCAAAAAAATGCCTATTAACTACCTATTAACAGGCAGTTAATTGGCACTAATCCCCTTCCCACCTCGGGGAGGTGGCTTCCAGCGTGGGTTGGCTACCCGCCTCCTGGGAAGATGGCACGGAGGCGAATTGGGGGCGGGATGGGTACCCGCCCCCAGATTCTACCATTTTCCCAGCAGTCCCGCCTCCAAACCCACCTCCCCAGGGTTGGCAAAATCGCCCCCATGACTTTTCACCTCTAGATGGCAATTTGAGCAGTTTTGACCATCTATAAATCTCAACAGGGAATTATGAAGTGGTGGTATGAAAAGTGAAGGTCATCCTATGTATGTCCTACACCAGCTCTTGGATTTACAATACAACCTTGTGGACCACATCAGTGGTCTTTGGAGTCTTCCTTCAATGGAGGATCGGCCTCTCAAATTCACTCATCTCTTGCCCTTTCAGGAGTGGTGTGGCTTCCCCCTGAACTGAATAAGAGACAGTTTTTTTTATTGTACTAAAGTGGAGAAGAGTAGCTTCTGAGATCCTGGCTTTCTACATATTTGACAAGATAATTCAAAGTGCTTCCTCCTCAGATGACAATGACTCCCTCCACAGAAGAAGGTGAAAATGATTGATTTTATGATGTTTACTGGAAATAGTTTCTAAAACAGATTACTCAGAGCATCATTTTTAAAAACTACAATCAAAGAATGCACTTCAGCTGATTGGATGTAGACCATCTCCAAACATCGAGACAGCACGTAGGGAATCCTCTTCTCATTTCAGATAAATTCTTTCTTGATTGACAGTCTGGCTCAATCAGACCAAACAATTTAATCTAACTCCTCCTTATTGTAGTTCTTCAAGGTCTTTTTCTCTCAGCATCAAAACACCAATTTAATTAGGACTTAGTCTTGTGAACAGACTTCCGATAAAACTGTTATCAGAGATCTCCCGCTTAGTGACGTGAAGTTACCCTGCCCAAAGAGCTGGTCCCGGTGACCTCAGAAATGAAGGCTCCTCCACAGAAAAGTATTTCTTCATCTCGGAACTTCAGCAACCCATTTTGAAGATTTCTTCACACCAAGTGACCTAGATGGTTTAAATTACCTGGTGTCATTTGTATGTCATATCAGGCCTATTAGCATATGATTGCCGCATAGTGATATATGTATAAAAATAGTTACAACTGTTTGGTGGATAATGAAGCTGCAGAATTCACTCTGAGCAGGGTCCTAAGCACCCTGATACAAGTGTAGTGCGAAAAGATCTTTACAGGAAGCTGTATTATCCCTTGTACACAAGCTATTTTGAAACTGTGCTAATGCTGGTTTGGAAATACTACTCATCAATGCCAAGGGTAGCATAACACTCATTCATTCCAGTGTTAAAGATCCACAAATAAGTTAGAGAGCACAGGGGAAGCTGACAACATTGCATGGCCCTTCATTTTTCAAGCCAATTAATTCAATTATATGTTATTAGTTTCCACTTCTCCACCACTTTTTAGAAATTACACACCAACTACTAATTTACCCTTGTTAAAAGGGACCAACATTACACTCAATACACCATCCACTATTAATAACGCAAATTTCTGGCATGCAATTTTCAAAGCAGTCAGATTCAATATCAATTAATTAGCAAATAATTTGCTCCTGAGTCCCAGTCCACCTCAACCACTTCAACACAAAAAGCAATGGATCCACATTTTGAAATGAGCATTGAAAGAATCCATGATGCACTTTGTCAAGGTACAAACATATTGCAATTCACAAAGGCAAAAGTGATAAATCAGATTCTGAGCAAAAGTCACTAAAATCTCGGTGCGGTGAAACCTCAAGTGACCTGCCAGCAATCCCACCTCCCCACCCATTATAAAAGGTAGACTCATGTCGCACCTCAATGACTTGGTTGTTCATGTGTTAAGGTACATTATTTCAGAACAAAAGCTGACAATTTGAAAAGCAATCTCAATTCATTTCTGCAAAATAATTTCCATAAGTAGAATAGTAATTAACTGAATTTTAATTTGAATGGAAGCCAGACGATTTTGTAGAAAGGTGAGAGATTAAATATAATTGCTTGATTCAACAACCATTTGTCTTCAATGGTCAAGTCTTTTCTCCCTAACTGACAGGTCTCTAATTTAATTCAATCTGGTCGACACTTCCATTGTATGGCTGGGCTTTAGCAGTCGTATCCTTGATGTGAAACTGAACCATACAGAACAGGAAAGTTCAGTGCCGCTTTTAGAGAGGAGCTGGTTTAGATCAGCATCTGTGAGTCGGCTTCCTGTATTTATACTGCTGTGATTATAACAGTGGGCTAAGTTAAGGGAACCGGATTTAGTAATGTAAAGGAGCTGGTTTCCTAGGACCCAAAACTCAACAAGTATAAAAGCCAAAGAAAGAAGGAAAGAACCTGCATTTAAGTAGCACCTTTCATGACCTCAGGACATTCCACAGCGCTTTACAGCCAATGAAGTACCTTTGAAGTGTAGCCACTGTTGTAATATGGGAAACGCAGCAGCCAATTTGCACACAGCAAGGTCCCACAAGCAGCAATGTGATAATGACCAGATAATCAGTTTTTTAGTGATGTTGATTGAGGGATAAATATTGGCCAGGACACCAGGGAGAAACCCCCTGCTCTTCTTTGAAAGAGTGCCATGGGATCTTTTACATCCACCTGAGAGAGCAGATGGGGCCTCGGTTTAACGTCTCATCTGAAAGACGTAAAAAGCAGCTCCAGATACATTCCCTGGTCCAAGAATGGGCTGATCTCAGCCAGAGTGGCAAGAGGGGCACTATAATTGACCTCAGTGCCTATAAACGAGATAAGGAAAAATATTTGCTAGGGTTCCTGGTCCTCATGGCAATCCTGTGACTCTTGCTGGAAAGTGCAAGAGTGTGGATGTTGGGTAACGACAATATTAGTTTCAGCTGGGATTTCCCTCCGCTCCCATCGTGCCACCCTCTTTTGAATAGCCTGCCAACTCTCACTGTCGAGCTTCACACATGAACAATGGCCTGCTCGAGTGAGCTGCTAGAGACAGCTGTGGAGCTGTATCCCAGAAAGGAGCTAGTACTGGCAGTGAATGAGGGCAGAAAAACTGGCGTGGGGGGAATAAACAAACAAATATGAGGGGGAAACAAAAGTCGAGGACAAGACTATAGAATTTAAGTCCTGATAATCCCAGGTATGTTCAAGTGTTCACCCATAGGGAGGGAAGACAATGCTAGTCACTCCAGGCCACTAAATTCTAGGTAACTGCTTTGGGAACATGGGTTGAAGTTGGGATCTAAAACAATGGTGGATTGACCAAGATTTGCTTTAGTGTGATTGCAAAGTAAAAAACTGCATTGTTGACACTTATTTCTGATATGCCTCGAACAGCTGTGCCGAATATTAAAAAATGCCGTTCCTTCCCTCCTCTCATAGCCAGACAGTGCAGACTACGAAGGCAGTGGTTTATTTTTCCCTCTGGTAACAGATTGATGTTTCAGCAATAATGGCCGGAATCAGCAGGAATTGCCTAGAGAGCCTGAGATGATGGAGCCAATTAATCATTTAATTACAAACCGCAGGAGCTGTAAGGCTGCGAAGGGAAAAACCACCCTGGCTGCAGAAAACATCGTACCCAAACAAAGTACTTTTCCTTTTCTATGTTTTTATCTTCAAAGTGGCAGAATTAATACCTTAAAATAAATTGCTTGTTTGGCAGATAAAGATAACAAGAAGCCTTTTCGTTGATTGTACAGCCCATTTGTCTTTACAAAGAGCAGATCTAGGCCCTGAATTTACTTACCTGTTTTGACAAGCTTTGTGCTGCAAAATGAGCTGACCGGCATTTTGGGTGGTAGATTCTGGGGCAGGGCCCGATGCCACTGGATTTCCACCCCTGTGCTGTAATTTGTGAGGGCCTTCCACCCCTGTGCTTGGCCATGTTGCTGGGAGCTCGTGGAATCTTTCAGCACTGAAAGCGGCCATTCGGCCTGTTGTGCCTGTGTCAGCTCGTTGAAAGAACTTACTCCCACACCCCAGCTTTTTCTCCATAACAAAGTAGTCCTCTTCAAGTACATGTCCAATTGCCTTTTAAAAGTTCCTATGGAATCTGCTTCCACCACCCTTTCAGGTAGTGCGTTCCAGATCTTAACAAACTTGTGTGTGAAAAAAGTTCTCCTCATTTCCCCTCTAGTTCTTTTGCCAATTATTTTAAATCTATGACCTCTGGTACCGACCCACTTGACAGAGGGAACAGTTTCTCCCTACTTGCTCTTTCAAAATCCCTCATAATTTTGAATAACTCTATAAGGTCTCCCCTTCAACTTCTCTGCTCCAAGGAGAACAATCCCAGCTTCTCCAATCTCTCCATATAACTGAAGTCCCTCATCCCTGCACCATCCTGGTAAAGCTCCTCTGTACCATCTCCAAGGCCTTGGCATCCTTCCTTAAGCGTGGGGCCCAGAATTGTACTCCAGCTGAGGCCTAACCAGTGAGTTGTAAAGGCTGAGCAGGGCTTTCTTGTTTTTCTATTCAATGCCCCTATTTACAAAGCCAAGTGTAGCATACGCTTTCTTAATCACCTTATCAACTTGCCCTACCACCTCAAAGATTTGTGAATATGCACCCCAGGTCCCTCTGCTCTTATACCTGCCTCAAAATAGCACGATTCAGATGATACTGCCTCGCCATATTGTTCTTCCCAATGCGCATCACTCCACACTTAGCTGCATTAAATTGCATCTGACATGTGTCTGCCCATTCCATCAGTCTGTCTATGACCTCCTGAAGTCTGCTACTATCCTGCTCACTGTTTACTGCGATACCAAGCTCATTAACAACAACAAAAACTTGCATTTCTATAGCGCCTTTAACATAGTAAAACGTCCCAAGGTGCTTTGACACCGAGCCACATAAGGAGAAATTAGGACAGGTGACCAAAAGCTTGGTCAAACAGGTAGGTTTTAAGGAGCGTCTTAAAGGAGGAGAGAGAGGTAGAGAGGTGCAGAGCTTAGGGCCTAGGTAGCTGAAGGCACGGCCACCAATGATGGAGCGATTAAAACCGGGGATGCACAAGAGGACAGAATTAGAGGAGCGCAGAGATCTCGGGGATTGTAGGGCTGGAGGAGGTTACAGAGATAGAGAGAGGCGAGGCCATGGAGGGATTTGAAAACAAATTTTAAAATTGAGGCTTTGCCGGTCCGGGAGCCAATGTAGGTCAGTGAGCACAGGGGTGATGGATAAACGGGACTTGCTGCAAGTTAGGATACGGATAGCAAAGTTTTGGATGAGCTCAAGTTTACAGAGGAAGCTGTGTGGAAGGCCGGCCAGGAAAGCATTGGAATAATCGAGTCTAGAGGTAACAAAGGCATAGATAAGGGTTTCAGCAGCAGTTGAGCTGAGGCGGGGCACAGACAGGCGATGTTACGGAGGTGGAAGTAAACGGTCTTGGTGATGGAGAGTATATGGAGTTGGAAGCTCAGCTCAGGGTCAGATAAGACGCCAAGGTTGTGAACAGTCTGGTTCAGCCTCAGGTAGTGGCCAGGGAGAGGAATGGAATCGGTGGCTAGGGAACAAAATTTGTGGTGGGGACCAAAGACAATGGCTTTGGTCTTCGCAATATTTAATTGGAGAACATTTCTGCTCATCCAATACTGGAGGTCAGACAAGTAGCGTGACAAATCAGAGGCAGTGGAGGGGTCACGAGAGCTGGTAGTGAGGCAGAGCTGGGTGTCATCAACGTACATATGGAACCTGACATTGTGTTTTTGGATGATGTCGCCAAGGGGCATCATATAGAGGAGAAATAGGAGGGGACCAAGGATAGATCCTTGGGGAACACCAGAGGTAACGATGCGGGAGCGGGAAGAGAAGCCATTGCAGGTGATTCTCTGGCTATGATTAGATAGATAGATGCAGTCACGCCCAGCTGGAGGACGGAGGAGAGGCATTGGAGGAGGATGATGTGGTCAACCGTGTCAAAGGCTGCAGACATGTCAAGAAGGATGGGGACGGATAGTTTACCATTGTCACAGTCACACAGGATGTCATTTGTGACATTGATAAGGGCCATTTCAGTACTGTGGCAAGGACGGAAACCTGATTGGAGGGATTCAAACATGGAGTTGCAGAAAAGATGAGCATGGATTTGGGAAGCAACAACTCGTTCAAGGACTTTGGAGGGGAAAGGGATGTTGGAGATGGGGCGGTAGTTTCCAAGGATAGGGGGGTCAAGGGTGTGTTTTATGAGGAGTGGGGTGATGATGGCAGATTTGAAGGGAAGGAAGACGGTAACTGAGGAGAGGGAACCATTAAAAATATCAGCTAACATGGGGGCCAGGTAAGGAAGTTAGGTGGTCAGCAGTTTGATGGGAATAGGGTCGAGGGACCAGGAGGTGGGTCTCATGGGCAAGATGAGCTCGGAGAGGGCATGAGGGGCGATCGGAGAGAAACTAGAGAAAGATGCGAGTTCAGGGCTAGAGGAGGGGGGATCTTTAGGGGAAGCTGCAGAGGCAGCAGAACACAATGTTGGTGACAATGAAATTCATGAGCTCCTCGCACTTGTTGTTGGAGGTAAGCGTGGAGAGGGCAGGGTAGAGCAGTTTAAGAAGATGGGTTATAACGTAGAAGAGAAGCTGGGGGTTATCTTTGCATTTCAGGGTGATCCTGAAATAGTGAGCAGCTTTGGCAGAGGAGAGCAGGAACAGATAGGCTGGAATTTTCCAGGGGGGTCAGCGGGTGGGATCGGTAGCGGGTCGGGTGGGAAAGTGTTTTTTTTTGACAGCGGGTCGGGACCCCACTGTCAACCCGCCACAACTCGCCTTTCCCAATGTCGGGTCTGTCGGCGCTGAGCAGACCCAACAGGCAGCGGCGGGTGACCCAATGAAACTCATTGCCATCTAGATGACAGATCACTAACAGGCTTTTGTAACTTACCTTTTCACTTTAACTTCATGGCCACGGGAACCACGCTGTTCAGGGACCACAGCTGTCAACCTGAGGCAGGAGTTCAGTGGCCATTGCTCCAGCTGATTCCATGACAGCTTCAAATGTACAGTAAAAGCTCCCACCTGACAGATCTTCACTTACCTCAGCCACAAGCTGTATCTCAGTCCATTTCCAGCACAGATTCTGCAAGCTTTCCACTTTCCACTCTCCATCCAATATCACCTCATTGGAAGAACTCTCTCACCATTGACAGAATGCTTCTGTCATCTCTACTTCACCTGCCATCTATTCCATCAACATGGGTGCCCTTTATACTGTCTCACCTTGGTCCTCAGAATCCCACCACGATCAGCCCCAACACCAGCAGCACCAGGCACACCAGCAGCACCAACAACAACACCAACCTTCTCCGCAATCACCTGATGCTGCACAGGACAGAGGACATCAGCATCCAAGCACATTGCTGCCCGCGAGGCCAGGGATGGCCTCACCATGGCCAGATTTACTTCACTTGACGCTGTACACCCTGGCTGCCACATGATGCACCAGGTTGGCACCACCCCACACCAACACCACAAAGCATCCCGACAATGTCCAAGCCATTCCTTTCACACACACCACCATTGCAGGGGTACCATTATGTCTCACCATTCACTGCAACTCACTAAGCCACTTCCAAAGGTGCACACAAATCTGTCCAAGAAGGCAAAGTGTTGAAAATAAACATTTCAATGTTTGACAGCACATTAACAGAAACTTTACATGAACATTGGCTAAAACACCCAAGTGGCTACCCTTGTGTGTTGTTAGTTGGTATGATTGCACTAGGATGAGGGTGAGTGTGAGGGGTGGCTAGTGAAATGGGGAAGTGATAATGTAGATAGAGAGAGAGAGGGATGGGTGGAGGTGCAAGGTAAGTTGATGTGAGTAAGTATGTGCAGGAGTAGGGTAGAGAAGGCAGAGTGATGGGGGTGTGATGAGAGTCACAGCAGGATGAAGGTGAGTGCAGCTTTGAACTAACGTTTCGTGATCTAATGAGATCATTGAAAGCTTTGCGGCACTGCACCCAAGTCCTCCTGATGACATCCCTCCTTGTGCCCTCCTGTGCAATGTGCAACCAGGCTGTGTTGGCCTACTGGGGAGATCTCTTCCACCATCGGAAGGGTAGAGGACCTCACTGCGTGCTCTCATAAGCATATGGAGGGAGTCATGGGAGAACCTGGGTGCAGCCCTGCACCTCTGTGCAGTGATTGTCAGTGTTTGCAGCACTTCAATGCTGTAGATCACTGACAGCACAAATGTTAAAAGAAAGTTGGCCATTGTCCCTTTAAGGAAACTGGCTGATGACGCATCATGAATGATGTCACCAGACCCGCTTCCTCTAATTGGACCAGCAAACATGCTGGGCGGGCTTAACAAGCCCCATCAACGTAAAATCTTTTTCCAGAGCGGGATGGAGCCAGCAGTGGGGTCGGGACCCGCTTCTGATGTTGCCCACCCTGGACCCGCCGAGGTAAGGAAAATCCAGCCCATAGTGTTTGATGTGGTTCAGCCAGATCTGGCAATGAATGGTTAAACCAGTTGCCCGCCATAATTGTTCAAGTCTGCTTCCCTTGGACTTAAGTGAAGGTGTCCTAACTCGCACCAAGTCCTGTTCATCCATCATGCTCGCTGACCTACATTGGATCCCAGTTCAGCAACTCCACAATTTTAATATTCTCATCCCTGTTTTCAAATCCATGGGCTCTCCCCTCCTTATCTTTGTAACCACTTCCAGCCCTACAACCCTCTGCAATCTCGGCATTCCTCCAATTCTGGCCTCCACCATTGGTGGTAGTGTCTTCAGCTGCCTAGACACTAAGCTCTGGAATTCTCTCCCTAAACCTCTCTGCCTCTCCAACTCTCTCTTTCCTCCTTGAAGACGCTCCTTAAAACCTACCTCTTTGACCAAACTTTTGGTCAGCTGTCCTAATATCTCCCTCTGTGGCTCGGTACCAAATTTTGTTTTATAATACTCCTGTGAAGTGCCTTGGGATGTTTTACTACATTAAAGGCGCTGTATAAATGCAAGCTATTGTTGCTGTTGAGCGGAGATGGGGGGCGTACCAGGAGGAACGACCAGGGTGAGAGAGAGTAATGGTTTAATGGGGACTAGGGCATCAAAGGTGGAGGTGAGGGTATGATTGAGCAGATCGGTAGCTGAAGAAATGTTGTGGTGAATAGGACCAATGGCTAGACAGTTGGGAATTTGAAAGTGCCGTTGTAAGTGACTTGGGGGAGAGTTTTAATCCGGGGCAGACATAGAAGGAAGTGGGATTAGGAGGGGGAAGTGGGAAGGAGGATGTGAGTCCAGAGGGATATAAGGAAGTGATCAGAGGTGACCTTATCTGATAATGGAACATAGGAATAGGAGAAGACCACTCAGTCCCTCGAGCCAGTTCCACCATTCAATTAGATCACAGTTTAACTCCATCTACCTCCCTTGGTATTGTAATCCTAAATACCCTTGCCTAACAAAAATCTATCAATCTCAGTTTTGAAATTTTCAAATGACCTAGCCTCAACAGCTTTTTCGAGGAGAGAGTTCCAGATTTCCATTACCCTTTCTATGAAGAAGTGCTTTCTGACAGCACCTCTGAATGGCTTAGCTCTAATTTTAAGGTTATCCCCCCTTGTTCTGGATTCCCCACCAGAGGAAATAGCTTCTCTCTATCTACCCTATCAACTCCTTTGATCATCTTAAACACCTCAATTAGATCACCCCTTAATCTTCTATAGTCTAGGGAATACAAGCCTAATCTATGCAACCTGTCCTCATAATTTAACCCTTTTAGCCCCAGTAATGGAGAGGAATGGTGTTGGAGGCCCCAAATGCCATGACCTGCGCTCCCATTGCACTAGGGATAATTTAAAATGAGATGTACCCGTTACCAATATCAGCTGATACTGATGGAAGGGCTCGACAAGGTAGATGCAGAGAGGATGTTTCCCCTCGTGGGGAAATCTAGAACTCGGGGGCATAGTTGCAGAATAAAGGGTCGCCCTTTTAGAACTGAGATGAGGAGAAATTTCTTCTCTCAGAGGGTCATAAATCTGTGGAATTCTCTGCCCCAGAGAGCCGTGGAGGCTGGGTCATTAAATACATTTAAGGTGGAGATGGACAGATTTTTTGCAAGATAAGGGATTGAAGGGTTATGGGGAGCAGGCAGGGAAGTGGCTTTGAGCCCAAGATCAGCCATGATCTTATTGAATGGCGGAGCAGGCTCGAGGGGCCAAGTGGCCTATTCCTGCTCCTATTTCTTATGTTCTTATGTTTTTATTTTAGAGCCAGCAGCCTGAAGAAACTTTCAAGAGAGATTGCTGGAGTTACAGTAGTGCTCTTAAAGGGTTTTATTTACATTCGTCTGGATTGAGCTGTAGTTGACTATGACGGACTGAAGATCTCTGAGACCTTTGGGAAATGTTGGCCCTCACCCACAGTAAGAGGCTGTCTGAGTGCTGGTATGGTTTTATCAAAGGGCATTCCCTTATATGCAATTATATTGAAGGAGGAGGAGCAGTGCATTTGAGGAGACGGTGCCCTGTAAGATATTAACCCTCCTCTCAAAGAATTTGCAGACCCTAGCAAGGAGCTCTGTGTTAGAAGAGTGGACTTGATCAAGGAGTCAAGAGGGTAGCTTCCCGCCTACTACAAGAAGCGCTGTGACCACGATCATCTGTCTTGACACCTCTGCCTGTGCCTATTCTATTGACGACCACACTCAGCATTTATACCAGAGGCTCATTCCAAGCAGCCCCGGAGGATCTGTGCAATATCAGCCAAGGTGGCATCGGGCATGTATTCTTCAGCTAATTGACACATGTTTTAGGAGAGCTGGGGAATTCATCCAGTTTGGCATGACAGTGAGGCAGCAGCATGATAGGGACGTGCGGTTTTATCACATTGCTGGGATCCCCAACATGTATCATTATGAGCTCCTGCCCTTAACCCCCACAATGTTCTTAACTGAAAGGGCTAAATGCTCAGGTTGTGTGTGACCAAATGCAAAGAATCTTTCATGTGAATGCGAGATTTTCTGGAAGTTCCCATGATTCATTAATAGAATGATACAGCACAGAAGGAGGTCATTCAGCCCATCGTGCCCACCGGCTCTTTGGTAGAGCTATCCAATTAAACCTACTCCCCTGCTCTTTCTCCATAGTACTGTAAATATTTTCCTTCCAATATTTATCCAATTCTCTTTTGAATGTTGCTATTGAATCTGCTTCATCCACCCTTTCAGTTGGTGCGTTCCAGATCCCAACAACTCACTGTGTAAAAAATGTTTTTTCCTCATGTCACCTCAGGTTCTTTTGTTAATCACCTTAAATCTGTGTCCTCTGGTTACCGACCCTTCTGCCACTTGAAACAGTTTCTCTTTATTTACTTTATCAAAACCGTTCATGATTTTGAACACCTCTATCAAATCTCCTCTTAACCTTCTCTGCTCTAAGGAGAACAACCCCAGCTTCTCCACATTCCTGGTACCATTCTAGTAAATCTCTTCTGCACTCTCTCCAAGGCTTTGACATCCTTCCTAAAGTGTGGTGCCCAGAATTGAACACAATACTCCAGTTGAGGCCTAACTAATGTTTTATAAAGGTTTAACAAAACTTCTTTGTTTTTTTACTCTATTCCTCTATTAATAAAACCAAGGATCCCATATGCTTTTTAACAGCCTTCTCAACTTGTCCGGCCGCCTTCAAAGATTTGTGTACAAACACCCCTAGGTCTCTCTATACCTGCACCTCCTTTAAAATTGTACCATTTAGTTCATATTGCATCTCTTCATTCTTCCTACCAAAATGTATCACTTCACACTTCTTTGCGTTAAATTTCATCTGCCACGTGTCTGCCCATTTTTTCCAGTCTGTCTATGTCCTCCGGATGTCTGTTACTCTCCTCCTCATTGTTTACGACATTTCTGAGTTTTGTATCATCTGCAGACTTTGAAATTATGCCCTGTATACCCAATTCCAGGTCATTACTATATATCAAAAAGAGCAGTGGTCCTAATACCAACTCCTGGGGAATAATACACAACATCAACCGTACTACCCTCATCAGCTCTCTCCTTTACTTCATCAAAGAACTCGATCAAGTTAGCCTTTAACAAATCTGTGCTGACTTTTATTTATTAGCCCATACTTTTCCAAATGCCAATTAAGTTTGTCCTGGATTATTGTCTCTAAAAGTTCCCCACCGCCGATGTTAGGCTGAATGACCGATAGTTGCCGAGTTTATCCCTCTCCCCTTTTTTAAACGGGGGTGTAACATTTGCAATCCTCCAGTCCTCTGGCACCACCCCCATATCCAAGGAGGATTGGAAGATTGTGGCCAGAGCCTCCGCAATTTCCACCTTTACTTCCCTCATTAACCTAGGATGCATCCCATCTGGACCGGGTGACTTTTCTACTTTGAGGACTGCCAATCTTTTAAGTACATCCTCTTTATCTATTTTCATCCTATCCAATATCGCTACTACCTCCTCCTTTACTGCTACATTGGCAGCATCCTCTTCTCCAGGGAAGACAGATGCAAAGTATCCATTTAGTACCTCAGCCATGCCCTGTGTCTCCACAAGAAGATCTCTTTTGGTCCCTAATCGGCCACACCCTTCCTTTGACTACCCTATTACTATTTATGTGTTTATAAAAGACTTTTGGGTTCCCTTTTATGTTAGCCACTAATCTATTCTCATATTCTCTCTTTGTCCCTCCTAATCTCTTTTTTAGATCTCCTCTGTACTTTCTATATTCAGCTTACTCCTCTGCTGTATTATGAACCTTACATTGTTCATAAGCCTCTTTTTTCTGTCTCATTTTAACCTCTATCTTTAGTCATCCAGGGAGCTCTACCTTTAGATGCCCTTCCTTTCCCCCTCATAGGAATGTGTCTACTCTGTATCCGAATCATATCCTCTTTGAAGGCCTCCTATTATTCAATTATTGTTTTGCCTACCAATTTTTGATTCCAATCCACCTGGGCCAGATGCCTTTTCAGCTCACTGAAGTTAGCCCTACTCCAGTTAAGTATTTTTACGCTTGATTGCACCTTGTCCTTTTCCATAACTATTCTAAAACTGATGATATTATGATCACTGTTCCCCAAATGCTCACCCACTGAAACATGCTCCACTTGCCCCATTTTATTCCCCGGAACTAGATCCAGCATTATTTCCTTCCTCATTGAGCTGGAGACACACGAATCAAGAAAGTTCTCGTAAACATTTCAGGAATTCCTCCCCCTCTTTGCCCTTTACACTGTTACTATCACAGTCTATATTAGAATAATTTTCACTACTCTGTAGTTCTTGCATCTTTCTGGAATTTGCCTGAAAATGTTCTCCTCTATCTCCTTCCCACTATTTGGTGGCCTATTATATACACCTTGTAGCGTAATAGCCTTAATTCTAATCAAATAGACTCTGCCTTTGGCCCCTCAACTACATCATCCCTCTCCAGTGCTATAATAACTTCTTTGATCAAAACTGCCACCACCCTCTTTATTTTCTTGCCCTATCTTTCCTGAGTACCTTGTAGCCAAGAATATTAAGTTCTCAATCCTCCCATTCTTTGAGCCAGGTCTCTGTTATTGCCACTATATCATAATCCCATGTGGCAACTTGTGCCTGCAGCTCAAGATGGAATCATGGCTTGAGTTCTGAAGCATTTTTGTTGCTGATGAAATTATGTTGAAAACCTTCACTAAAGCCTCCTAGGACACTGAAGTGTAAAAACAGACTACTAAGTTCCAGAGTTTTTGGTCTTGATTTTTACGGCGGCGGGGGCGGGGGCAGGAAGGGTACGGAGGATCCCATTCCCGGTAGTGGGCAGCGCACTCAGAGAGGTCGGGGACATGGAGGCCTTGCCCATCTTAACAGCATGGCCTCATTTAAATGAAGGTTCCCGGAGTCCCGCCAGACACCCAGAGCAGGAATTTGGCCGTAGCAGGCCGCAGCAAAGGACCTGTGGAAGGAGGTGGTCCAGGGCAATCGGAGGGGGGGCTGGGATTCCTTCACAATCGGGGGGAGGCCTGAGTGCTCCAGGAGTTCAAAGGGAAGGACCTTTTTAAAACTTACCTGGGCCTCTTCTGACCAGTCGGCTCCTGCTGCCATGTTTCTGCTGCCGGGCTGCAGATAGTGCGGGACTCCCCCAGTATTGACGATAATATTGCATTGTGGTGGTGATGACATCATCGGGCCGTGACTTTTGCATCTTAAATAAGTCATTAGGAGGAGCCTCGTCCAGGCCCTGAAACGCCACTGTTAATATTATAGCGGCTGGGAATGCGGCAGGTTGGAAGCGGGATTTTGATTTTCAAGATTTTAACCCCTCACTTGAGCCTTTCCTGCCCGTCGGGGAGGGTGGACAGGGTGGTTGAAATCGAGGCCTTTGTGTCTGGTTGGATTCTTAGTAAACTGTTTATTCACCTTGGAAACTGGTTTAAATTAGCCCAGCTGTAAGGGTTCAGGTGAATTGTCCTTTTACCTCTGGCAACTGGTTCTGAATCTAACCTGATAGGAACGATCCTGAGGGATAGCTAATTCCTGGTAAGTGTAACCAAAATGTGTGAAGTTGATCCTTGTTCAACACCAGCTGCACTCCTTCAGAGAAGACATAAGGATATTTGGGGAAATAAAAATATCACCTTAGCAAAGAAAGCGATGTTCTTTTTCAGAATGCCTGCCATTTATGCAGAATTGCTGGTTCATTAGAGCAGAACAGAGTGTGTCTTATACAATAACAACTTGAATTTGTATGGTACCTTTAAAATAAGAATCATCCAAGGGACTTCATTGATGAGTGTAAGGCAATAGATGCCAGGAAGAGAGAGATTAGGACAGGTGATTGATAGCTTGTTTTTGAGAGAAAGGTGGAGAGGTTTAGGGAGGGAGCTCCAGAGAATAGGATCAACTGGCTGAAGGCTCTGCCACCAATGGTGGGACAAAGTGAGGGAAAAGTAATAGAAGGTTGCAGTCACAGTAAAGGAGCGTACTGGAGGATTTTATGACAAGAGGAGGTTACAATGATAGAATGGGGTGAGGCCATGGAGGGATTTACAGATAAGGCAAAGTATTTTAAATCTAAAATGTTGGGGAACATGAAGCCAATGAACATCAGTGAGAATGGAGGTGATGAGTGAGCGGGGCTTAGTATGGGACATTACACGAGTGCTGACTTTTGGACAAGTTGTAGTTCATGGAGGGAGGATGATAGTATAGTAGAGTCTGTAAGTAACAGTTATGTATAAGGGCTTTAGTGGCAGAGGGGCTGAGGTAGGACAGAAGCAGCCAATATTGTAGATGTAGAAGTAAAAGGTCTTGGTGATGGGTAGGACATGGAGTAAGTAATAAATAGGATGTGGAGTAAGTGATAAATAAGATATCGAGCATGTGCTGGACAGGATGTGAAAGTAAGCACTCTTGGTGATGGGTAGAATCTGGAGTTTAAAACCTCACTCAGTCAAACGGGATGCCAAGGTTGTGAAGAGTCTGGTTCAGCCTGAGATAGTGGCTGAGAGCGAGATCAGGCAATAGTGTAGAGGCCAAAGTTAATAGCATCAGTTTACTGATGTTGAACTAGACAAAGTTGTCACTCATCCAACACTTGATGTCAGACAAGCAGTCTAATAGCACAGAGGCAGTTGTTGGGGTGGGTGGTCAAGAGTAGTGGTGAAGAAATAGAGATAGTGCCAGATGTCATCAGCATTTTTTAAATTCATTCTTGGGATGTGGGCGTTGCCGACAAGGCCGGCATTTATTGCCCATCTGTAGTTGCCCCTGAGAAGGGCACTTCTCAATTACAATTTCGAGCATATACGTGGAAACTAATTCCATAACTATGAATAATATTGCTGAGGGCCCACACATCATTCAGGAAGAGGATGGGGTTGGGATAGAGCTTCAAGGAACTCTACCAACACTTGATGCCAAAAATAAAAAATGTTCTGTTCCCCAGCATTGACATTCCTCACCCTGATGAGCAAAGAAATATATAAGCTGCAGTACACCACACACTTGTGTACTGTTGTATGGACTGGGAGGTCTGGTTTCAAATCCCAGACTCTACTGCTGTGGCATATTATTGTGATTATTGCTTGTGATTGGAATGCTTTACATTGGGGCGATGAAGCTGGCCACTCCAGTATGAAGGTTTGTTATTGGAATTAACATGTTCATGAAACACAGCTACATCTTCACATTCCTAATATGGGCATTTTTCCCTTTATTTTCTCAACAATTTTCTCACTCCTCTCTTCTCCTGTTGGGGTTTGTACAGTTAGCCCTCCAGTAACTGCCCAAGTGGCCATTATTAATGTGGAAGCCTTTGACGGTGGAGCCGGAGAACCGCAGTCAAGCTCAATCTCATGCTCACCCAACGTCCATCTATGTGCAGATCTGGGGAGGGTTCAGGAGCGGGAATCCTGGCCAAATGTTCCCTTCTGTAATCTAGGGACACTGAGGCCAGTTGTGTTCCTATGGTTGCTCTAGGTGAGATCAGCTAACTCAGCATAGACCCACGATCAAACCTGGGATCTTCCTGGTCTGTCTGGCTCAGCTGCTCACCGGTTGAATTCACGAAGTCACCAGGGGAATACCTGATGTAGACCTGACAGATTCTGTGGCATGAAACACAAGTGGAATTATATCTGGGGAACATAATGGTCAATATACAGAAGCAACAGAGAATGGCTTTGGAGAAGCAAAGGGATAGAACAGCAGTGGGAAATATTTAAAACGGTGATCAATAGAGTTCAGGAGAAATATATTCCTCTAAAGAGCAAGAACAAACTAGCCATCAATGAAACACCATGGATGAATAAAGAGATAAGGGTAAAATTGAAACTAAATAAAAAGGCATACACTAAGTACATAGACAATAAAGGAGAGGATGACAAAATGGAATAATAAATGGTTAGGAAAGAAGTCCAGAAAACAATTAGGAAAGCAAAGCAGAACTAAAACATTAAATTATCAAGGAATATAAAAAGAAATAGTAAAGTATTCTACAGACACATAAATAACAAAATAAAAATCAGGATAGGGATCGGGCCACCGTGGGAGGCACATGATAAACTCACAGATAATGACAACGAAAAGGCAGAAATATTGAATAGTTACTTTGCCTCCATATTTACCAGGGAGACTAACAAGCTGGGCACGACGTTAAAAGTAGAGATCAAAAAAGTTATTGGCCCTGAATTTGTGGTCAGCGGCGTAACTAAGGAGTACGCCGCCGACATCCGAAAGAAGTCCGCACTTACTTCATGTGAACCCCCTTCGTGAAGTTGATTTCAAACGCTGCAGAGTTGTGTGCAGCGTAGTGGCCTGTGGATCCCAGGGGTGCACCGTTGTGTGTATGCGAACCTGGGATCAGGTGGGGCGGTGCTCCTTTCACTTCCTGACTCTTAGCCAATCAGGAAACAGAGAAGATTGGTAAAACAGGATTGTAAATATATGTCAATAGAAGAAAGAAGTCTGCTACGGGCATATATTTACAATTTACATAGCATTTAATAGACACTCTTAATTGGAAATGTTGGTTGAAGGGATTTAAAAAGGTAGGTACATATTTTAGTTATGCCCGATATACATTTTATCAAACATCTTTCATAGAGTCATAGGGCTGGATTTTGATACTGGGGACGTGATGGAGGCGGGACTCCCACTTTTTGGGTTGTCGTCCCGCCTCCATCGACTTGTGGCCAACCCACTGCATTTTCACTTGATTGACCTTGTTGAGCCTGCCCAGTGGGCTCAGCAGGCCAATTAAGGGCCACCCGGCAACAGGTGATGTCACAGATTGACATTTCATCTGTCAAGAGCTTTTGACAGATGAAATATCAGCGTTTGACAGCTCTGTGAAGCTGTCAAACACTGACAATCTGTCTTCTAACTTGAGTCCTTCCTCTCAGGCTGAGTTAGAAATCATTCCAGCACAGAAAGCAGAAGGCTGCAGTTTTTGACAGCACCACGGCCATTGTGCTTTCTGTGCCGGTGAGATTTCTGACTCCCGAGAACTGAAGGGCTGACACTTGCAGGAGGAAGTTAAGGTAAGTAAAACTTTTTCCCACACTTTACACTTACCTTACACACTTACCTCTGCACACATGCACCCATCACTCACCTGCCCACCGGACATATCGACCCCTCCAACCCCTGCAGACCCACGGTCCGCCTCGCTAACTTGGCGTGGTTGGGACCTGTCGGGAAGCCCATATTTTAGCTTTTAAAATAGGGATTAGGCAAAAAACTGCCTGTTAACTACCTGATAACAGGCAGCTAATTGTCACTAATCCCCTTCCCGCCTCGGGGAGGCGGGTCCCAGCACAGGTCGGGTACCCGCCTCCAGCAAAACTGGCATGTAGGCGGGTTGGGGGCGGGATAGGTTCGGGACCCCCGAATCTGCAACTTTAACCCCCCACATGCCTCCAAACCCGACTCCACGGGTCAGTGAAAATCCAGCCCATAGAGTTATACAGCACAGAAAGAGGCCCTTCGGCCCATCGTGTTCGCCATCAAGCCCTGTCTATTCTAATTCCATTTTCCAGCACTTGGTCCGTAGCCTTGTATGCTATGGCGTTTCAAGTGCTCATCTAAATGCTTCTTGAATGTTGTGAGGGTTCCTGCCTCTACCACCCTTTCAGGCAGTGAGTTCCAGATTCCAACCACCCTCTGGGTGAAAAAGTTTTCCTCAAATCCCCTCTAAACCTCCTGCCCCTTACCTTGAAACTGTGCCCCCTGGTTATTGACCCCTCTACTAAGGGGAAAAGTTCCTTTCTATCTACCCTATCTATGCCCCTCATAATTTTGTACACCTCAATCAGGTCCCCCCTCAGCCTTCTCTGCTCTAAGGAAAACAACCCCAGCCTGTATAAATAATGATTCTGCATTTGTTAGATGTACGGTTCTTGCCTACTCAGTATTAGATTAGATGTTCCATTGTTTGAATTGTGCCCCTAAAGTAGCAAACCCCAGTACAAAATGTTTCTATAAATCAGTAGATTTTTTTATTGTAATATGTTGAGAAATAATCGATACACAAAAACTTTGCCCTTAAACCGATATATCGATCTATAGAGTGCCTATTGCTGGTGTTTACTGTGCTTAATTTATGGGTTCAAAAACTCATCGGGAAAGATTTTGACACATGAAAAGATGTCTGGCCAGTAAATTTTTAATCAGAAAATGCTGGAAACACTCAATGGGTCAGTCAGCAAACGGAACTAAAACAATTTTCTCATCCCCCCTCCCTTTACGCTGCGCAACAGGCTCCTGCACCTGTTTGCACCAGACGTAAAAGTTTTCAGGGTAATTAATGCGCAGTAGGTGGGCAAATAGCCAAACTTATCGCCAGTACGTTGATTTGAATGGGTCGGTGAAACGAGCAGCAAAGCTGATGTGCAGTCGGAACTTGACAGATCGCAAGTTCTGGATTTAGTGTATGCACAAGCGCATGCGGAAATCCCGAACTTGCTGTCAATTTCAAATACAGTATGACGGCGTACTCTGAGAGTATACCATCATACCGACTGCGAAGTCAGGGCCAAAAGATATTTAAGATAGAAATGGGGAGATAATTGATTAACTAATTAAACTTAGGGAGGATAAAACCCCGGGTCCGGATGGATTGTATCCACATATATTAAAAGAAGTTAGCGAAGAGATAGCAGAGGTACTATTATATATATATAAAAATTCCTTCAAAGGGAATAGTGCCAGAAGACTAGAAGACAGTTAGTGTTATTCCTATATTTAAAAATGGAGATAAACCAAGTCCAGGGAACCATAGACCAATTAGCTTAACGTCGGTGGCAGGAAAGGTAATGGAATCTTTACTCAAAAGATGTAATAGAAAATCATCTAGACACTGAAAATATAATAAAGAGTAGTCAGCACAGTTTTCAAAAGGGAAGGTCATGCTTCACCAACCTTGCTGAATTCTTTGAAGAAGTAAAAGAAAGAGTAGACAAGGGTAATGTAGTAGATGTAACATATTTAGATTTTCAAAAGGCCTTCAATAAGGTACCGCATAGTAGACTCATGCCTAAGGTCAGAGCATGTGGAACAAAAACAGAAAATGCTGGAAACACTCAGCAGGCCAGGCAGCATCCGTGGAGAAAGAAACAGAGTTAACGTTTCAAGTCTGTGAAACTTTGTCAGAACTGGAAAAAGTTAGAGATGTAACAGATTTTAACCAGGTGCAGGGACAGGGAAAGCGGGGAGGGAAAGAAAGAACAAAAGGGACAGTCTGTGATAGGGTGGAAGACGGGAGTGGTTAAATGTTGCAAATGAGGATGGCAGATTCATCAACAGCTGCTGCCTGGGGTAGAGGTTATGGTCAAATTGTTGAACTCAATGTTGAGTCCATAAGGATGTAAAGTGCCTAATCGAAAGATGAGGTGCTGTTCCTCGAGCTTATGTTGAGCTTTGTTGGAACAGTGTAAGAGGCCAAGAACGGAGAGGTCAGAGTGGGAGTGGAGCGGGGAATTAAAGTGACAGGCGACCAGAAGCTCGGGGTCATGCTTACGGACTGTACGGAGGTGTTCCGCAAAGTGGTCACCCAATTTGCGTTTAGTCTCCCCAATGTAAAGGAGATCACATCATGAGCAGCGAATACAGTATAATAAATTGCAAGAAGTATAAGTAAATCAATATTTCACCTGGAAAGAGTGTTTGGGGCCCTGGACAGTGGGAAGGGAAGAGGTGAAAGGGCAGGTGTTGCATTTCCTGCGCTTGCACGGGAAGGTGCCGGGCGAAGGGGAAGAGGTGTTGGGGGTGTTTGAGGAGTGGACCAGGGTGTCGCGGAGGGAGCGGTCCCTTCGGAATGCTGAAAGGGAAGGGGAGGGGAAGATGTGTTTGGCGGTGGGATCACGCTGGAGGTGGCGGAAATGGCGGAGGATGATCCATTGAATGTGGAGGCTGGTGGGTGAAAGGTGAGTACAAGGGGAACCCTATCGTGGTTCCGGGAGGGAGGGGAAGGGTGAGAACAGAAGTGCGGGAAATGGAACAGACACGGTCGAGGGCCATGTCAACCACGGTGGAGGTGAATCATCGGTTGAGGAAAAAGAAAGACATATCGGAAGCACTAATATGGAAGGTGGCATCATCAGAACAGATGCGGCGAAGACTAGGAATTGGGAGAATGGAATAGAGTCCTTACAGGAAGTGTAGTCCAGGTAACTGTGGAAGTCAGTGGGCTTATAGTGGATGTTTGTCGATAGGCAAATGGAGACAGAGAAGTCGAGGAAGGGAAGGGAAGAGTCAGAGATGGACCATGTGAAGGTGAGGGAAGGGCGGAAATTTGAAGCAAAGTGAATGAAATTTTCTAGTTCAGGGCGAGAACAGGAAATGGCACCAACACAGTCATCAATGTACCGGAAAAAGAGGACTGGAACAAAGAATGTTCCACATATCCCACGAAAAGGCAGGCAAAGCTAGGGCCCATGTGGGTTCCCATAGCTACACATTTAATTTGAGGAAGTGAGTGGAGTCAACGGAGAAGTTGTTCAGTGTGAGGACAAGTTCAGCGTGAGGACAAGTTCAGCCAGGCGGAGGAGGGTGGTGGTGGATGGGGACTGGTTGGGCCTCTGTTCAAGGAAGAAGCGCAGCGCCCTCAGGCCATCCTCGTGGGGGATGGAGGTGTAGAGGGACTGGACGTCCATAGTGAAAAGAAGGCAGCTGTTGATGATTCTGCCATCCCCATTTGCAACATTTAATCTCTCCTGCCTTCCACCCTATCACAGACCGTCCCTTTGTTCTTTCTTCCCCTCCCCTCTTTCCCTGCTTCTGCACCAGGTTAAAATCTGTTACATCTCTAACTTTTTCCAGTTCTGACGAAGGGTCACAGACCTGAAACGTTAACTCTGTTTCTCTCTCCACGGATACTGCCTTGCCCTGCTGAGTGTTTCCAGCATTTTCTGTTTTTGTTTTGGATTCCAGCATCCGTAGTATTTTGCTATTGTCAGGGCATGTGGAGTCAGGATAAGTAGCAGAATGGATAGCAAACTGGCCACAAAACAGAAAACAGAGAGTAGGGTTTAAGGGCAATTACTCAGACTGGTAAAAGGTGGGAAGTAGTGTTTCACAGGGATCGGTGTTGGGACCACTGTTGTTCACAACTTACATAAACAATTTGGAGTCGGCAATTGGAAGTACAATTTATAAATTTGTGAATGACACCAAATTGGGATATATAGTTACTACAAAGGAAGAATGCAACAAAATACAAGAAAACATTAATAAACTTGCAGAATGGGCATCTAATTGGCAAATTCATTTCATTAGTAAGTCTGAGGTGGTGCATTTTGGTAGGAAGATTAAGGATGCCACATATTACTTGGATAATAAGACCCCAATATTAATGGGGAGGCGAGGAGGGAGCCGTGGTGGGGGCGGGGGGGGCAGTTTTGCATTTGGGAAACCCGGAAGAACAGGTTTCCTTCAGGTCCTGCCGAATTTGAAGGCAGGAGCTGATTAACATTTTTTGCCTCCATTTCCTGTGCGCAGCCAGCCAGTTTGAAAGGCTGGCTGGCTGTCAGGCGGGGAGGCCTTTGGCACCAGGCCGCAGCCAGAGAGCGGAGAGGAGGGAGGCAGGGATCGGAAACGTCATGGTGGGGGGAGAAAGACTCGGGGGGAGGGGGGGCAGATCAGAAAGGTCGGGTCGGTGGGAGATAGTGGTTCGGGTGGGACATCGTGGCTCAGCGATGGTGGAGGTGGTCCGATCACGGGAGTGGTTTACAGGTAAGCTTGGGGGCTGTGCGGAGGGATTCATACTCCTCTTGGCCCACAAGCAATACTAGAAACGCACATACCTGCTGGACCCAGCAGTCCTTGCCTCCCTTTAGCTGCCGGGTTTCCCGAGGCCTGGGACACCTGGCCGGCCAGGGTTAAACCTAAAATGAAGAAAAAATGTTAGGCTCGCAACTTCATTAAAATATTTAATGAGCCACCCACCTCCGAGGAGTGGGTAGGTTGCCCACCCCTCGTCCCGCTTCTGTTAAAACCGGAAGTGGACGGATTTGAGACAATTATTAAAAGTAGCGATACTGATTAATAAGGTCATAAAAAAAACACAATCACTGGGGTTCATTTCTACAGGGATAGGATTGAAAAGCGGGGAAGTCATGTTAAACTTGTATAGAACCTTGGTTAGGCCACACTTGGAGTACTGTGAACAATTCTAGTCTCCATATTATAAAAAGGATATAGAGGCACTGGAGAAGGTGCAAAAAAGATTTACTAGGATGACACCAGAACTGAGTGGTTATCACTATCGGGAAAAACTGACAGGCTGGGGATCTTTTCTCTGGAAATGAGAAGGCTGAGGGGTGACCTGATAGAGGTCTTTAAGATAATGAAAGGGTTTGATAGGGTAGATGTGGAGAAAATGTTTCCACTTGTGGGGGAGACCAAAACTAGAGACCATGGGCTAGAAATTCATTATAGCCCAGGAATGGGTGGTAGCTTTAGAAAAGTTTGAGACTTAGCACCAGGCACTAATGCTTTAGACTGCATGCAAAAATCAATCTCACTGTTCAAAGAATGATTGGGGCGCAAAATCAAGTATTAACGGACTAGCTCAGTGGCGTTACACTCAAAGGGTGGACCAATATCGGGTGCAGTCTAATCTCAACTCATCATTGCCACAGGCTTCTCCCAGTACTTAAAGGGGAGGTTAATTTATACTGCAGCACCTCATTCTCAGCATTGCTGGCTGTGCAGCTGCCTCAGCAAGGAGAAGCACAACAAGGAGAAGGAGCCGGAGAATGTACTCATGGCAGATCCACCTCAGGCAGGTAGTCAAGGTGACTGAATGCTTCAACAAATGTTACATACCACCATCTGTACCACAAGCTTCACACACTGCCCAAAGCACCACACCCCCAGCGCTCACCCACCAACAATCTCTACCTACCAACACTCACACCCACATCTCACGCCTTGCACACAATGACAGCTATTCAACTATGGCAGGCACAAGAGTCATTAGTTATTAGAATGAATGTGATATGTGTGATACGTTTATGCATAAATTTATTAATGGAGTTTGCAATATTTTGTGGTCTCTCTCATTTCATCTTTGTGCCCAGGAGGACGCTGTGATATGGCACGACACAGGGATGGTCTGATGGGCATGTGGTGAGCAAAAGGGATCTGGGGTTTACGTCATCCTGGTGTGAGGCTGGAAGTCTATTTGGAGGAGGTGGCAGAGTTCTGTGACCACCACCTTGGTGATGCGGAGCTCTCTAATACACTGCCCCTCACTTAACTGAAGGTATGAGAGGTGCTGTCGGAATACCCTCGGAGGGTAAGGCCTCCTGTTGACAGCCCTGATGTCCCTCCTCATCCCTCTGTGCACATGTTCCCTTATTTCTCGCTGCCTACGCTCCCTCTGCCGTAGAACGTGGAGCGCGAGGTGGCATGCCAGTACAGCCCCCACTAATGTTGCCAAGTGTAGCAGTTTGAATCTTTGAACAATAAATGTAGGCACTTTGCACTTGCCAGATCACTGCTGATCAAAAAGAACCTTGAAATTACTCATACAAAGTGATCCACTAGCTGAAACTGACAAGAAACCACTGAAAATAACCTGCCCTGACAGCCGCGAGTGATTAATGCGGATGCCTTTATATAATATCCCTGGAGCCGGTGTCCTGCAGCTGTGCGCCTCCTCTCCCTGTCGCTGTCTGGTTGAGGCACAAAGGTAAGTGGCAAAAGTAAATTTTGCAGATCGCGCACCCAGTGAGCGTTGCACACTCACTGACGTCACAATCTGCCTGGTGTCCCATACCTCATACTGGCGGCGCAACGGGGGGTTCAAATTTGCCATGCGTCGCTGTATTTGCCTCGCCCCGGTGCTACTGCATCAGCGCCCCGTTACCGCCCTCTGCAGGCGCTAACAGGAGGTGCTAACCAACTGAATTATTCCCCCCATAAATATAAGGTAATCAATAATAAATCCAATAGGGAACCCAGAGAGTGGTAAGAATATGGAACTCGCTACCTCAAGCAGTAGTTGAGGCGAATAGCATAGATGCAGTTAAGGGAAAGATAGATAAGCACATGAGGGAGAAAAGAATAGAAGAATATGCTGATAGTGTTAGGCAGTCAAGAAAGCAAACGGAATGATGGCCTTCATAGCAAGGGGATTTGAGTACAGGAGTAGGGAGGTGATGCTACAGTTGTACAGGGCCTTGGTGAGGCCACACCTGGAGTATTGTGCGCAGTTTTGGTCTCCTAACTTAAGGAAGGACATTCTTGCTATTGAGGGAGTGCAGCGAAGGTTCACTAGATTGATTCCTGGGATGGCCGGACTGACATATCAAGAAAGATTGGGTCAACTGAACTTGTATCCTCTGGAGTTCAGAAGAATGAGGGGGGATCTTATAGAGACATTTAAAATCCTGACTGGTTTAGACAAATTAGATGCGGGCAGAATGTTCCCAATGGTAGGGAAAACTAGAACCAGGGGTCACAGTCTAAGGATTAAGGGGAAGCCATTTAGGACTGAGCTGAGGAGGAACTTCTTCACCCAGAGAGCGGTGAATCTATGGAATTCTCTTCCACAGAAGGTTGTTGAGGCCAGTTCGCTAAATATATTCAAAAGGGAGTTAGATATAACACTCACAACTAAGGGGATCAAGGGGTATGGCGAGAAAGCAGGAATGGGGTACTGAGGTAGCATGTTCAGCCATGAACGCATTGAATGGCGGTGCAGGCTCGAAGGACCGAATGGTCTACTCCTGTACCTATTTTCTATGTTCTATGTTCTATGAAGAGGGGTGGGAGGAGGTCTGTGTGGAGCATAAACGCCAGCATAGACCAGTTGGGCCGAATGGCCTGTTTCTGTGCTGTAGACTCGATGTAGTTCAATGTAATTTGAAGAGGCTAAGATTTTATTTGTGAAAGGTTTCATATAAACTAGTGTAACGAAACACTGAGTATTAAATCTCTATCTGCTGCAGGGCCATCCTTTATTGGGTTGATGCGAGCAAGCCTGGAATGCTAATGGAATTAGCATACCAAGAGCAGCAGTACTGAAGAGGGTTATGTGTGCAGTCAAAGCCCTTTAGGTATTAGTGATCAATAGATTCCAAAAAAAGAAACGTAAGGTCAGCAGAAACAGCTCAAAGTTTCTTTTGTATGAACTCATATGTCCACAGTTGGTTAATATCCTGCTGTGTAGGGCAACAGATTGATGAAGTTTGCTGTGTAATTCAACACAAGGGCCTGGAGTTTCCCTTCGATTGCACTGTTTTTTTCGGCGCAATTTGGCCGAAATCGGCGTAACCAGCGTAAAAGATCACGGGGTTTTAAGCGCAATTTGCGTTCATCGCAACGCAAGTTTCCACAATCTTTTGCGTTAGTTTTAAAACATCGTGCTAGAATCCGGCTCACCCACAGAATTGGCGACGCCCCCAGGGTGAATTAATCGTTATTGCGCTCGTTGGCAGGCCTTCAGGGAGGCTTTCAAAATTAAGCCGATTCTTTTGGGCGCAAGGACACTAAAAGGTACGTTTTAAAAGCTCTTAAATGTGATTTGCGTTTTAATTTACTAAGAAACTGACTAATATAACTAGAAAATAGTTTTATACATTTTTTGAAAATGAATTTCAGTAATTTCAAATCAGGTTACTCGGAGGTAGTGGATTGACACAGTGATTAAAAATGCTTATTTTTTCTTGTAAACCTATTTTCAGCTGTTTTAATCAAACTTCACCAAGTTACCACTTTTAAATATATAAAGGAAAAATTTTTAAAGCAAAATTATTGTTTAAAAGAATTAGATTTTAAAACGCTGCCCGATTGCGCTGGTTCATGGCAGATTTTGCGTTCGACGATATGCAAATGAGTTTGAGCGGAAACTCGGGATGGGGGAAAACACTTTTCAAAACGGGCACAATTTTGGGCACAATTTGCGCCGGAATTGGCGATTATGCCCAAAGCGGAAACTCAACCCCAATGTGTTTACATTACAGCTTTAGTGTCTGTCGTGTAAAGCGGTTTGGGCTTTGCACCGATGTTAAAGTTGTAGGGGTTGAATTTCCGTGGGTATTCTCCAGATCCTTCTCTGTAACTTTGGCGGAAGGTCGACAGAAATTCCGGAGAAAATGGGCGTTCATCAGCATCATGTTGAGTATGGAAATAAAGCTCCCGTACAGGTAGAATGGCCAGATGACAGATTGTGCCCCATGCTATTTCCTGGAGCCCACACATTCGGAACCAGCCCGGGGTGGGAGGGAGTGGGGCGGGGGGTAGTGTGGGGGGCGGGGTGGGGATATATCTGGCCAGTTGCTAGAACTAGCCCACCATATATGAAGAAAGAAACTGTGCTGTGTATGTCCATCTACTAATGCAACATCAGCCTAATCCACATGCTCTCTGCTAGTCACCTGCCTTACAATACCACTTTGTTCCTTTTTAAGATTTATTTTACCTCCGTTTAAAATTGATGAGTAAAAATTTGATTTAAGCCAGTAGCTTTCAAACTTCTATGTGTGTGTAGGAAGCTCCTGCCAATACTGACACACTCCCCAAGACCCCCAGTGCTAACTGACAGTGTCAGCTACCCAAAGGAAAACAGTGAAATCGTTGCATTTTTTGTTAGTGTACAGAAACAATGTGCCAGTAAATCAACAAATACAGAAAAAATACAGATATCTGATCAGTTTGCAGATCCACAGGAATCTCCTTTCGAACCTCATACGGGGAGGGAATTCCTGAGCTTAGAGCCGAGACAGCTGAAGGGACGGCCGCCATTGCTGGTATGGAGGAAGGGGGCTGGACAAGTGGCCAGAGTTGGAGGAACGCAGAAATCTCTGAGGGTTGTAAGGCTGAAGGTACAGAGATAGGGAGGGAGGAGGCTGTGGATGTATTTGATCACGAGGATGAGAATTTTTTAAATGGAGGCATTCGGGGGCTGGGAGCCAATGTAGGTCAGCTAGTAATTCCTTCTTACTTTCTTAGCATTCAAACAGCCACTACTTGATAAACACCACACGTCTAATGTATCTGCACTATTAATCGCACCAAATCTTCAACTGTCTTTCACAGATGCAAAGATAAGGCCAGAGCTGTTGGTTCTCTTTCACTTTGGCAAAATGAGATAAGTGTCTCTGTAATACACCATCATCAATCCTGCATTTTTCCAATTCCCATAAATCATTTCTTTGGAGACTGGAGACTGGAGATTGCCTCCCATTCAGATACCCAAATGGTTTGTCTCAGCCTTTTCAGATGGATTCTGGAGGTAACAAATGTCCTCTCAGTTGATTTATCTTTTACTGTGACACATTTACGTGGAGAGACAAGAGAAGCCGGGATTGTTCTCCTTAGAGCAGAGAAGGTATGGGGAGATTTAATAGAGGTGTTCAAAATCATGAAGGGTTTTGATAGCGTAAATAAGGAGAAACTGTTTCCAGTGGTAGAAGCATTGGTAACCAGAGGACACAGATTTAAGGTAATTGGCAAAAGAACCAGAGGTAATGTAGGGAAATGTGAGGTAGGAAGAATAGAAAAACAGAATATTTTTTAAATGACGAGAAACTTTTATATGTTGGTGTTCAGAGAGATTTGGGTGTCCTCGTGTAAGAAACACAGAAAGCTAGCATGCAGGTACAGCAAGCAATAAGGAAGGCAAATGGCATGTTGGTCTTTATTGCAAGGGAGTTGGAGTATAAGAGTAAGGAAGTCTTGCTACAATTGTACAGGGCCTTGGTGAGACCACACCTGGAGTACTGTGTACAGTTTTGGTCTCCTTATCTAAGGAAGGACATACTTGCCTTGAGGCAGTTCAACAAAGGTTCACTAGATTGATTCCTGGGTTGAGAGGGCTGTCCTATGATGAGAGATTGTGCAGAATGAGCCTATACTCTCTGGAGTTTAGAAGAATGAGAGGTGATCTCATTGAAACATACAAGATTCTGAAGGGGATTGACAGGGTAGATGCTGAGAGATTGTTTCCCCTGGATGGAGTGTCTAGAACTAGGGGGCATAGTCTCAGGATAAGGGGTAGGCCCATTTAAGACTGAGATGAGGAGGAGTTTCTTCACTCAGAGGGTTGTGAATCTTTGGAATTCTCTGCCCCAGAGGGCTGTGGATGCTGAGTCTTTGAGTATATTCAAGGCTGAGAGCGATAGATTTTTGGACTCTAGGGGATCAAGGGATATGGAGATCGGGTGGGAAAGTGGAGTTGAGGTCGATGATCAGCCATGATCTTATTGAATGGCGGAGCAGGCTCGAGGGGCTGTAAGGCCTACTCCTGCTCCTATTTCTTATATTCTTATGTTCTTATGTTCTTATGTAAGATGAGGAGACATCTTTTGCGCGGCAAGTTGCTATGATCTCGAATGAACTTCAAGAAAGGGTGGTGGAAGCAGATTCAATAGTAACTTTCAAAAGGGAATGAGATAAATACATGAAGGGCTATGGAGAAAGAGCAGGAGAGTGGAACTAATTGGATAGCTCTTTCATAGAGCCGGCACAGGCACGATGGGATGAATGGCTTCTTTCTGTGCTGTAAGATTCTGTGGGGGTTAAATTGGATAAACCCCGAAAACAGGTGCATGGATCGCAATGCGCAATTAATCCGCGCCTGTTGATTGACCCTTAGTGTTAGGGTGGGGTTATGGGGATAGGATGGTATATGTTAGGGGGAATTAAATACGTGGGGTTACGGGGGTAGGGTGGGATATGTGTACTGTGGGGATTAAAGCAGGGACAGGGTACTGGATTTGGATGATCAGCCATGATCGTATTGAATGGTGGAGCAGGCTCGACGGGCCGAATGGCCTACTCCTGCTCCTAGATTCTATGTTTCTATGTTTCTATGAAATGCAGGCAGGACACCAGCTTCGTGCTGCCTGTGCAATTCCGTAATTTCTGCGCGCAGCCAGCACTCCCCGCGCTGTTCATTGGCTCCACACATCAGCAGAGGGCCCAATATCATGAGTACCTAGTACTACTTAAAGGTAGCCTGCACCTCTTAAAGGGGAAGTGCATCACGGCAGCTGATGGTGCTGAGATCATTCTGAATATTATGCTGTGGAAGAATCAACAATGGATGACCATGGGTAAGAGCGTGCAACAAGGTCTTCAGACACTGCACTGGAAGTCTTGATAGAAATGGGGAAAGAAGGAGAGATGTCCTGTACCCTCATGGGGACTGGAGGCCGTCCAGACACATGCTCAGAAGGCAGTGGCAAGAGATAGCGGAGGAGGTCAATGCCAGGATTGTAGCCCCAAGGACCGGGATGTAGTGCACGAAGAAGTTTAATGATCTCAAATGAGTTGTCAAGGTCAGTGAGCGCATCTTCAAATGCCATATCCTACCAACTCCACCATGAGTCTCATCCACTACTCAATTCACGAGACTTCCATCGCTCACCTACCAACAATCTATCAAACCGGACTCATATCTAACATTCATATGCTTTACCTGACCCTCACACACTTAGCATTGTTGCAAGCCTCACACCAACATCTCAAAGCTTGCACACACTGGCAGCTATTCAACCATGACAGCCACATCACCCAAACATATTGCACGACACTCACTGACATACTTCCCTCTTTCTTGCAGGAGAAGGTGGCGCACAACATGAGGCAGCAGGAATTAACGGGAGGGGGAGAGGCACGCCTGCATGTTTTAAACCCCATGGAGGAGACAGTGCTGGCCATTATGGGAAGGGCCATTGCTGAGGCCGTGGCCACGGGCGGGGTTGAAGCCATGACGATGAGGGTAACCGTATAGCTGATCCCACTTCTCTCATCCCACTTCCCCCTCATCTCTCAATCTTTTACATAAGAACACAAGAAACAGGAGCAGGAGTAGGCCATTCGGCCCTTCGAGCCTGCTCCGCCATTCAATGAGATCATGGCTGATCTTCTGCCTCAACTCCATTCACTGGCCCTATCGCCATACCCCTTGATGCCCTTACTAGTCAGAAATCTATCGACTTCTGTTTTGAATATACTCAATGACTGAGCCTCCACAGCCCTCTGGGGTAGAGAATTCCAAAGATTCACCACCCTCTGGTGAAGAAATTTCTTCTCATCTCAGTCCTGAATGGCCTACCCTTTATCCTGAGGCTGTGGCCGCTGGTTCTAGACTCCCCAGCCAAGGGAAACATTCTCCCAGCATCCATCCTATCAAGCCCTGTAATAATTTTGTATGCTTCAATGAGATCCCTCTCATTCTTCTGAATTCAAGAGAATACAGGCCTAGTTTACTGAATCTCTTCTCATACAACAGTCCCGCCATCCCAGGAATCAATCTCATGAACCTTCTTTGCACTCCCTCTATGGCAAGTATATCCTTCCTTAGGTAAGGAGACCAAAATTGTACACAGTACTCCAGGTGTGGTCTCACCAAGACCCTATATGATTGGAGTAAGACTTCTTTACTCCTGTACTCAAATCCTCTTGTAATGAAGGCCAGCATACCATTTGCCTTCCTAATGGCTTGCTGCACCTGCACATTCACTGCACATACAGTGACTCATGTACAAGGACAGCCAGGTCCCTTTGAGCATCTGCATTCCTCAACCTTTCACCATTTAGGAAATACTCTGCCTTTCTGTTTCACATTTATCCACATTATATTCCATCTGCCATGTTTTTGTCCACTCACTGAGCCTGTTGAGATCCCCTTGAAGCCTCTTCACATCCTCTTCACAACTGACACTGCCACCTAGCTTTGTATCATCAGCAAATTTGGAAATGTTACATTTAGTCCCCTCGTCCAAATCATTGATATAAATTGTGACTAGCTGGGGCCCAAGCACCGATCCTTGCGGTACCCCACTAGTCACAGCCTGCTATCCTGAAACAGACCCGTTTATCCCTATTCTTTGTTTTCTGTCTGTTAACCAATTCTCAATCCATGCCGGTATATTACCCCCAATTCCATGTGCCCTGATTTTGTTCACCAACCTCTTGTGTGGGACGAGTGGCTGCTCGAGGAACTTCGGCTCAGAGTTGATGAGCTGGAGTCCGAGCTTCAGACACTGCAACACATTAGGGAGGGGGAGCGTTACCTGGACACTATGTTCCAAGAGGCAGTCACACCCACTAGAATAATTACTTCCAATTTGGCCCATGGTCAGGGACAAGAGGGTGTGGCTACAAGCAAGGCAGGTATTGGGATCCAGGAGGTAGTGGTGGAGGAGCCTCAGCCCTTGGCCTTGTCCAACAGGTACGAGATTCTTGCTCCCTGTGTGGATGAGGCCAGGAACTGCAGGGAGGATGAGCAAACTGACCACAGCACCGTGGTACAGGGAGCCATTCAAGTGGGGGGAGCAAAAAGAAATGTTGTAGTGATTGGGGACAGTATAGTGAGGGGGATAGATACTGTTCTCTGCAGCCGAGAGCGTGAGTCCCGAAGGCTGTGTTGCCTGCCCGGTGCCAGGGTTATGGACATCTCCTTTCGGCTGGAGAGAAACTTGGAGTGGGAGGGGGAAGATCCAGTTGTCATGGTCCACGTAGGTACCAATGACATAGGTAGGACAAAGAAAGAGGTTCTGCTGAGAGAGTATGAGCAGCTAGGGGCTAAATTAAAAAGCAGAACCACAAGTGGCTCAAAGACTGGTGTGGGAGAAATGGGTTTCGATTTGTGGAGCACTGGCACCAGTACTGGGATAAGAGGGAGCTGTTCCGTTTGGACGGGCTTCACTTGAACCATGCTGGGGCTAGAGTCCTGGCAAATCGAATAACTAGGGCTGTAGAGAGGGCTTTAAACTAAATAGTTGGGGGGAAGATCCAGGTGAGTGGGAAAATAAAAAGTCAATGAGAAATGAGAAATCAATAGAGCAGGATAGAGATGGGGGAAATAATAACCAGAGTGTGAGAGGAAGGGACAGAATGTTTAAAAATAAGAGTGCAACAGAAAAAATGGCCAAAACAAGGAAAAATGGTAAAAAGACAAAGTTAAAAGTGCTATATCTGAATGCATGCAGTATTCTTAACAAGATAAATGAGTTGACGGCACAAATAGATACAAATGGGTATGATCTGATCGCCATTACAGAGACGTGGTTGCAAGGTGATCAGGGCTGGGAACTGAATATGCCAGGGTATATGATAATTCGGAAGGATAGAAAGAAAGGAAAGGGAGGTGGGGTGGCTTTGTTGGTAAAGATGGGATCAGTGCAGTGGTGAGAAGTGATATTGGCTCAGAAGATCAAGATGTAGAATCGGTTTGGGTGGAGATAAAAAATAATAAGGGGAAAAAGTCTCTTGTGGGCGTAGTCTACAGGCCCCCGAAACAGTAGCAATGCTGCTGGACAGAATATAAATCAACAAATAATGGAGGCCTGTAAAAAAGGTACGGTAATAATCATGGGTGATTTTAATCTCCATATTGATTGGATAAATCAAATTGGCCATGGTAGCCTGGAGGAGGAGTTCATAGAGTGCATCCGGGATATTTTCCTGGAACAGTATGTAATGGAACCAACCAGGGAGCAGGCTATCTTGGATCTGGTACTATGTAATTAGACAGAATTAATAAATGATCTCATAGTAAAGGATCCTCTCGGAAAGAGTGATCATGGCATGGTTGAATTTCAAATTCAGTTGGAGGCTGAGAAAGTTGTATCCCAAACCAGTGTCCTGATCTTAAACAAAGGCAATTATAATGGCATGAGGGCAGAACTGGCTAAAGTGGACTGGAAAAACAAATTAAAGGGTAAGGAAGTTGAAATGCAGTGGCGGACATTTAAGGATATATTTCATAACTCTCAACAAAAATATATTCCTGTGAGAAAGAAAGATTTTAAGAGAAGGGAGCACCATCCGTGGCTAACTAAGGAAGTAATGGATGGTATCAAATTGAAAACGAAGGCATACCATGTTGCCAAGATTGGTGGGAGATCAGAGGATTGGGAAATTTTTAAAAACCAGCAAAGGATGACTCAAAAAATAATAAAGAGAGAGAAGATGAATTATGAGAGTCAGCTGGCAAGAAACATTAAAACAGATAGTAAGAGCTTCTACAGGTATATAAAAAGGAAGAGGGTAGCTAAAGTAAATGTTGGTCCCTTAGAGGATGAGACTGGGGAATTAATAATGGGGAACGGGTAAATGGCAGAGACTCTGAACAAATATTTTGCATCTGTTTCACTGTAGAAGACACTAACAACATCCCAATAATGGATAATCAAGGGACCACAGGGAGTGGGGAACTAAAGACAATCACTATCACTAAGGAAATAGTACTCGGTAAAATAATGGGACTAAAAGACGACAAGTCCCCTGGACCAGATGGCCTACATCCCAGGGTCTTAAAAGAGGTGGCTGCAGAGATAGTGGATGCATTGGTTGCAATATACCAAAATTCCCTGGACTCTGGAGAGGTCCCAGCGGATTGGAAAACCGTTAATGTAACAGCCCTATTTAAGAAAGGAGGAAGTCAGAAAGCAGGAAACTATAGACCAGTTAGCCTAACATCTGTCATTGGGAAAATGCTGGAGTCCTTCATTAAGGAAGCAATAGCAGGGCATTTAGAAAAATATACTGCAATCAAACAGAGTCAGCATGGTTTTAGGAAAGGGAAATCATGTTTAACAAATTTGCTGGAGTTCTTTGAGGATGTAACGAGCAGGGTGGACAAGGGTGAGCCAGTGGCTGTGGTGTATTTGGATTTCCAGAAGGCATTCGATAAGGTGCCACATAAAAGGTTACTGCATAAGATAAGAGCTCACGGAGTTGGGGGTAATATATTAGCATGGATAGAGAATTGGCTAACTAACAGAAAGCAGAGAGTCGGGATAAATGGGTCATTTTCTGGTTGGCAAACGGTAACTAGTGGGGTGCCAAAAGGATCGGTGCTGGGGCCCCAACTATTTACAATCTACATTAATGACTTGGATGAAGGGATCGAGTGTTCTGTAGCCAAGTTTGCGGATGATACAAAGATGGGTGGGAAAGCAAGTTGTGCAGAGGACTCAAAGAATCTGCAAAGGGATATAGACAGGCTAGGTGAGTGGGCAAACATTTGGCAGATGGAGTATAATGTGGGAAAGTACGAGGTTATACACTTTGGCAGGAAAAAGAAAAAAGAAAACTATTATTTAAATGGAGAGAGATTACAAAATGCTACAGTTCAGAGGGACCTGGGGGTCCTTGTGCATGAAACACAAAAAGTTAGCATGCAGGTACAGCAAGTAATCAAAAAGGCAAATGGAATGTTGGCCTTTATTTCAAGGGGGTTGGAGTATAAAAGCAGGGAAGTCCTGCTACAACTGTACAAGGTATTGGTGAGACCACACCTTGAGTACTGCGTACAGTTTTGGTCTCCTTATTTAAGGAAGGATATACTTGCATTGGAGGCAGTTCAGAGACGATTCACTAGGTTAATTCCAGAGATGAGGGGTTTGACTTATGAGGAAAGGTTGAGCAGGCTGGGCCTATACTCATTGGAATTTAGAAGAATGAGAGGCGATCTTATCGAAACATATAAAATACTGAGGGGGCTCGACAGGGTAGATGCAGAGAGGATGTTTCCCCTCATGGGGAAATCTAGAACTCGGGGGCACAGTCTCAGAATAAAGGGTCGCCCTTTTAGAACTGAGATGAGGAGGAACTTCTTCTCTCAGAGGGTTGTAAATTTGTGGAATTCTCTGCCCCAGAGAGCCATGGAGGCTGGGTCATTAAATACATTTAAGGTGGAGATAGACAAATTTTTGCAAGATAAGGGAGTGAAGGGTTATGGGGAGCGGGCTGGGAAGTGGCTTTGAGCCCTAGATCAGCCATGATCTTATTGAATGGTGGAGCAGGCTCGAGGGGCCAAGTGGCGTATTCCTGCTCCTATTTCTTATGTTCTTAAACTTAATGTAAAATTCAATCATATTATGGTCACTTGTCCCTAAAGGCCCCTTTACCACAAGATTATTGATTAGCCCTTTCTCATTACACAGTACCAGATCCAGAATAGCCTGTTCCCTGGTTGGTTCCTCCACATACTGATCCAGGAAACCATCTCGCATGCATTCCAAGAATTCGTCCTCCACACCATTTGTGGTAATTTGATTTGCCCAGTCAATATGTAGATTAAAGTCCTCCATGATTACCGTATTGCCCTTGTTACATGCACTTCTAATTTCTTGATTGATACTGTGCCCTACATTACCACTACTGTTTTCTGACTTACAAGCTACAGATGGTGTAAGCACACATTCGTACTTTCTCCTCTCCCCTCACCACAACACTACCCTTGTCCCTTGTTCATTTCAGATACTCAAGAACTGGAACTTGCCCAAGCAGTGGAGGAAGAGCCAGAAGAAAGTGAAGTTGAAGGGACACCGTCACTCGATTTCACAGTCGCAGCCACCAGCTCAGATACTGACACTGCGCGTAATTTAGAGGATAGCATAGAGGTGGGATCTGTACGTGGTGAGACACCGGGCACAAGTGCGCTGGAGTCAGGGCTGGTGGAAAGGATAGCACATGTGCCAGCTCGCCGGAGGGCGAGGTCGCACACTAGTTCTGCTGCAGAGCAATCAGATGAGGACTTTGGTGAGCCAGGCTACGGAAGAAGGCTGATGGGTGTACACACCCAAATTTATGGTGCATTGGGAAGCCTGCCGGAAAGCCTGCGTTCAATGTCAAGGAGCATGGAGGAGTCCAGCACCAATAATTTCAAAGGGGCTTTGGAATGGAAGTAGTTTTCTAAACAAAAGCAGCAGATCGGATTCCGATAAAAGCAGATTGTATATGCAGGCTCCACCAACAGAGATGTTCGTTGACAGAATAGTGGCATAATTGTGCTTTACTAGTACCACAGTCTAAGACCCTGGGGTGACAGATACTCAAACCTTCCAAATAAAGCACATGGATCTTAGGCCCATCTGAGAAAAGGGGAAAGCCTTCACCTCTCCTAGCATTCTGACATATTACATAAAACATGACAAACAACTATTGGGAAGATTGACCTACAAATTGCCCACTCCCTTGCAAAAAAGGACCGCCCCATCCATGACCTCATCTTAGGTGATTTCAATGACATCTGAGGCCTGACCAAAACATAGGTCACTGATGATGATTCCTTTCACCTCACCATTACTCCCCTGCCTGGCTATATATTCCAACATGTTTCTCAGCAAGCCACCATGGTGGTGGGTAGCTCTATATCTCTAGGTCCTACCTTGACCCATCTCCTTACTTCTCCGGTTCCTTCTCCAAATTTAAGCACCTTCTCCTTTACTACCCCACCCACCTTTCTTTCAAAGTCCTCATCACCAACCCTCTCCCCTCCCAAAGTCCTCTGATGACCTTCTTGTGGAAATCTCTTTCCCATTTTTCCCGCTCAGTCTTTGCACTGAAAAGATCCTCATCCTCAACAATTTCAACCAAAACTTAAAATCCCCATGATCCCTCCCCTCAGATCTCTCAATATTCCTGCCTCACTCAGTGTGATTCTGCACATCAACTCTCCCTCCTGTAACCATGGCCACCATCATAACCTCACCATTACATATGGATTTACTCACTACCTGTGAAGTATGTATCACTAACAAGGCCATTTCTGACCACTTCTTAACTTCCCTCATTATCGACATCCCTTTGTCTGCCCTAACCCTTCTATCATCACTGCCTGTCCTTGGAGAAAACTACCTACAGTCTCCAGCACCTTACTAACCGACATGATGCTGTTGCCCCCATCAACCTACTGAGCAGTTCCCCAGCCTCAATGTTCAACGTCATCGTCCCCACAAGAACTCTCATGGTCTCCTACCCCTGATGATCCCCCTGTAAATCAAGCACCTTTACATCGTCAAATTTAAGGACCACAGAATGCACGACCAGTCTGAACATCCACTGCCAGATCTGGCACAACAACCAAAAACGATCACCCCATTTTCTACAAATAAATCATCCTATTTATGTGGATCACTCTGGAGAGGGAGGCAAATCTCAAATTCCTTTTCTCCACTATTAACCACCTCCTACGAGCTCCCCCACTAACCTCGCTATCTTCATTCCTGATGCCAGTAGTGGGAATCTCATGGATGTCTTGTCTATCTGCTCAGCTGCCTCAGTCTTCTTCTGCCTCTCTGCATTCCCTGATCAGCTACAGCTCACCTTCTACTCCAGCTTCTAACCTCACAATGCCCCACAGTTTCTCGCCTCCCTCCACCCCGTCTTCACTAGATCGATTTCTACCATCTCCTGCTCCTCTGACTCCTTCTACATTCAACTCCTGACCACTCAGTTATCCTTTCTCGGCACAATGTTTACTTGTGGTCCTGGAGAGCTGCTCCACAAGGAAAGGCCAGACCTCTGCTGCCCCAGGCTCCCTCCCCTCTCCCCAACCTCAAGACCCTCACAACACCCACCCTTCACGCACTTATTTTGCAGCCGGCAGCCTTCTCTCGATCACCGTCTCCCGCGGCTAGCTGCCGTTTTCCATCACAAATGGCTGAACAGCTGGCCGGCGGGATTCAGTTAAAATTTGTCGGGCTGCCGACTCAGAGTCCTGCCCAGGACTGCCGCCCGCTCTGGGAGTTGAAATTTGCCCAATGGGCCCCGATTTTAACTCCAGGTGGGTTTCCCGCTCAGGCCTGAATTAAAATTACAGTCAGGTCTCAATGATGTCATCGAGCCGTGACGTGCACATGTAAGGAACGACCCTGTTGGCTCCGGGCGCGTGTCCTTGCTGCCTGCTCAGGAGAGCACATTAAAATTGCAGATGTTGCGATCATGGTGGCTTTCGGGCAGGTAAGAGCCAGGACGATTTTAACTGCCCACCTGCCAGGTTTCTGCTGAGCGAGTAGGGTTAAAATCGCCCCCCCTTAACCGTTCTACACCCTGCCTGATTTTACTTTCCATTGAATTCAATAGCAGGTAAAATCAGGTGGGCTGTAGCACGAGCAGCTGATCCAATACCATCAGGTTCCCACTGGGCAAGTTCGGTTAAAATTCCTCCCAGATATGAAGTTTGCTGAATTTAAACAAACATCTGAATATGATCAAACACCACTGACAAGTATAGAAATACGTTTAGAGTGTGGTGCACAAGAGTCCTACTTTGAGAAAGATACAGGACTACAAAGAGTTAACTCCGACTGAATTCAAATGGCAATTTCCTGGCGTGCTGAATAAACCTAATTATCAAGCTTGTGATGAAACCTTCCTTATATTATTAGCAGACTGATGCTTTTCTTTAACATGCACACGAGACATCAACATGCTGTCTGGAACATCCAGACTCAAAAAATAAGTTGATTTAAAAACAATAATACTGGGCAGCTCTATAAAATTGTGATTAAGGGGCTCCTTTTACATCTTTGTTTGAGACTCAAATCTGTCGACACTTTTAATAAGACTTTCCTATGTTTACAAGATGGTGGAGCCTTAGAGGAAGGGAGATGGTGGGAGGACCGACAATCCATCCTTCAGTACAGTTAACATGGACAATACAAAACATTTACACTAGAGATGTCTACATTGGGGAAATGTTAGGAGTCAGATTTATCACAAAATTTGGGTTTAAAAAGATTCGCTAAAATCAGCTGGGGCAAAAATTTTAATATTTTTGTAAATCAGAAAAACTTTGGGGGAGAAATTCGGTACCTTAGCACCTCCTGTTAGTGCCTCCGGGGGGTGCTAACGGGGCACTACCGGCTTTGTGACCGGGCGCGGCAAAAGTATCGACGCCCGAAAGTACTGACGTGGAGGCGGTAACCATTGGCGCCACGATCTCCTGCACCCGGAGATTGTGATGTCATTGCTGTGCGCATCGCCCTGGTAGCACCCCAGAACCGAACTTCGGTTCCACCCCCTGCAGCATCGACGGGCGACAACGTCGACAGCTGCAGGAGGCGTTGTTCAGGAGGCCGGGTGCTTCGGGAGCGCAAGTTAAAGAGGATGTTGGCGCGGGTAGGAGAAACATTTTAACAGCGTTGAAATTGAATTTTTTCGATTGCTCCTGGGCCGCGCTCGATCAGCCCGGCACTCTGCTGGAGTGCACAGGGCTGATCGGGCTGGATCGTGGCTGCCGTCGGGGACCAGCTAACTGGGCCCAATGCAGAGCCTGCAGCGATGGCCCTTCCCTTTAAGGGAGGGGAGGAGCCTTGGATCATGGCAGGGCTGCACGGGACATTGTGCAGCGCTGCACCTCTACCGCGCCCCGCCTGCGTCCTTTAGCGCTCCAGGAAGGAAGTGGAGCACTTGATTTAGCGCTCCCCTTCCTTCCTGGAGCGCAAACACCGAATTTTGCAAAAGCTGGGAATCATTAGCGCCTGGCGCTAAGTTTCCCAGTTTTCAAAAGTTAGCGCCCCAAACGGGGCAATAAAGAATTTCTCCCCCTTTGGGTTTAATTAGCAAAACAATTTTGGAAGGAACAAATAAAATACTTAAGTTTTATGAAAGGGAAATCGTGTTTGACAAATTTATTAGAGTTTTTTGAGGATGTAACTAGCAGGGTAGATAAAGGGGAACCAGTGGATGTAGTATATTTGGATTTCCAAAAGGCATTCGATAAGGTGCCACATAAAAGGTTATTACACAAGATTAGAGCTCATGGGATTGGGGGTAATATAGTAGCATGGATAGAGGATTGGTTAACGGACAGAAAACAGAGAGTAGGGATAAACAGATCTTTTTCAGGTTGGCAGACTGTAACTAGTGGGGTGCCGCAAGGATCAGTGTTGGGGCCTCAGCTATTTACAATCTATATTAATGACCTATATGAAGGGATCGAATGTAATGTATCCAAGTTTGCTGACGATACAAAGCTAGGTGGGGCAGTAAGCTGTGAGGAGAACACAAAGAGTCTGCAAAGGGATATAGGTAGACTAAGTGAGTGGGCAGTGAGGTGGCAGATGGAGTATAATGTAGGGAAAGGTGAGGTTATTCACTTTTAGGAAGAATAGAAAAACAGAATATTTTTTAAATGGCAAGAAACCTTCAAATGTTGGTGTTCAGAGAGATTTGGGTGTCCTTGTGCAAGAAACACAGAAAGCTAGCCTGCAAGCAATAAGGAAGGCAAATGGCATGTTGGCCTTTATTGCAAGAGGGTTGGAGTATAAGAGTAAGGAAGTCTTGCTACAATTGTACAGGGCCTTGGTGAGACCACACCTGGAGTACTGTGTACAGTTTTGGTCTCCTTATCTAAGGAAGGATATACTTGCCTTGGAGGCGGTGCAACAAAGGTTCACTAGATTGATTCCTGGGATTAGAGGCTGTCCTATGATGAGAGATTGTGCAGAATGGGCCTATCTCTAGAGTTTAGAAGAATGAGAGGTGATCGCATTGAAACATACAAGATTCTGAGGGGGTTGACAGGGTAGATGCTGAGAGGATGTTTCCCCTGGCTGGAGTGTCTAGAACTAGGGGGCATAGTCTCAGGATAAGGGGTAGGCCATTTAAGACTGAGATGAGGAGGAATTTCTTCACTCAGAGGGTTGGGAATCTTTGGAATTCTCTGCCCCAGAGGGCTGTGAATGCTGAGTCTTTGAGTATATTCAAGGTTGAGATAGTTAGATTTTTGGACTCATGGGGAATCAAGGGATATGGAGATCAGGTGGGAAAGTGGAGTTGAGGTCGAAGATCAGCCGTGATCTTATTGAATGGTGGAGCAGGCTCGAGGGGCTGTAAGGCCTAATCCTGCTCTTATTTCTTCTGTTCTTCTGTTCTTAAGTTAAAAATAAACAGAATTGTCTTTATTCAGTAATGCTAAAAGGAGTTCACATGGATTCTTAGCTGAATCTTCAGAGACTCCTCCTCCATAGAAATTTGTACCCATACCGGTTGCTGAAGGCGCGCTCCATGTTGATGCTACCAGTCAGTAGAGAGAGTGAGTGAAGTGCTCCCTGCACCACCAGCAAAAGTAGTTGTGTATGTGTCATACTACAGCTGCCCTGTGCCAACAAACATGCTTCCAGATTTTTGGAGCTCATCTTTTCGGGGATTGGGAGGAGATGAATTATCATTTTTAATTGGGTTTAGCCCTAAATTCAGATTTATTTAACTGATGCAAGAGTGAGACAGGTGCAAACCCATTTAAACATATGAAGGTAAACTCAGAGGTGTAAGAGAGGGCAGGGTGGAGTATCGACACTACCGTGTTGTAGCCCTATCTCCATGCCTTTGACGAATTTACCCTGCGGAGTGGTGTTTAATAAGAGCGGGATACACCAGTGTAGATCATCTTGTCTGAAAGTCAAGTGGGCAGTACTTTCAGTATGAAATGCTCCATCTGTATATTGTGAGAGAAAATAGTGTAAAAAAATTACTTTGCAAAGGAGCTTGGAGACCAATGTTCAGTATCAGCCTGGATGGGAATCCGGAGGAACCACACTGAGGTGATTCAGTAGCAGCCGGGCAGTGCTATAGAGTACTACTGAAGATATCATGGGGCTGATTCCCCAAATGGGCTTTCCTGGTGAGGAATGAGGCTCGCAGAGAGCGCTGGTCCGTAACTTTAATTTTCTATCCATTCATTCAAATGGTCAGAAAATCTAAGTGACCATTTTTGTTAGGTAAGGGTATCAAGGGATACCATACAAAGGTGGGTAAATGGGGTTGAGGTGCAGATCATCCATGATCTACTTGAATGGCGGAGCAGGCTTGAGGAGCTGAATGGCCTATTCATGTTGATATGTCTGCAAGCTTGCGATATTCCTGTGAGTGTGACTCCTCACCGGGAACATCCGATCGGCCCTCATTTGTACTTTTGCTCGAATTTATTCTTCTATTCCCTCCCCACACCAACCCGCAGTCCCCCCACCCCCACCCCCCAACCACCACCACCCTTCCCTTGACACTGATTTTGGCATCTGGCTCTTCAGGCAGAGGACATTCCCCAACTCCTCACTCAAGTGATCACTCTTCATGCATTAGCCTGGACAGTGAGCATCAACAGATTATTTAACTGTAAGGAACAATCACGGCCAAACCCAATCCTGTCCTCACCTGACACAGTAAAGGATATCACCGAGTAGATGCAGGACATTCTGCGATGGTAAGGGAAACAGCCAGAAGTTGTAGTCCATGTTGCAACCAATGATATAGGTAGAAAAAATGTTGAGGTCCTTCAGGTAGAGTTTCAGGTAGAGCTGGGAAAAAGATTAAAAACAAGACCTTAAAAGGTAGTAATCTCAGGATTACTCCCAGTGCCACATGCTTGTGAGTATGGAAGCAGGAAGATAGTTCAAGTAAATGCGTGGCTAGAGAAATGGTGCAAGAGGGAGGGTTTCCGATTCTTGGGGCAATGGGACCAGTTCTGGGGGAAGGGGTACCTGTACAGGATGGACGGGTTGCACCTGAACAAAGCCAGGACCAATGCTCTCAATGAGAGGTTAACTAGTACTGGTGGGGAGGGGTTAAACTAATTTGGCAGGGGGAGGGGAACCAGAAAATAGCAGAAAGGAGCAGAAATGAGATCAGAGGACAGAGAGATATAAACAGCATTAAAATTAGAAATATCCCAAAAATTGCAGGGACAAGATTGAGGAAAATAACCAAATAGAGACTAGGAAAAACATAGTGCTAGGGGTAAGGAAGGAGAGGAATTTCTGATATGTGCACAGGAGAACTTTCGCAATCAATATGTCTCCAGTCCAACCAGGAAGGAAGCAGTGTTGGATCTGGTTCTGGGAAATGAAGTCAGGGAAGTGGAGTGTGTTACAGTAGGAGATCATCTAGCTAACAGTGACCACAACATAACTCAGTTTAAAGTAATTATGGAAAGAGACCAGAAAATATCAAAGGTAAAAATGCTCCACTGGGGAAGAGCTAATTTCAGTGACTTAAGAAGGGACCTAGCACAAGTAGATTGGAAAAGGTAGGGTAAGGCAGTAATGGAGCAACGGAGGGCATTCAGGGAAGAGATAGTTCAAGTACAAACTATGCATATTCCTTTGAAGGGAAAAGGTAGAGCATCCAAAATAAAACAGAAAAAGTGGGCTTATGACAAACTTCAGGAGCAAGATTCAGTTAATAACCAGGAAGATTATGGCAAGTACAGGAGAGAATTGAAAATACGGGTGGCAAAGAGAGGTTACAAGAAAAGATTAGCAGGCAACATTAAATTGAACCCTGAAACATTTAATAAACATTTAAAGTGTAAGAGGTTAGCTAGGAAAAAGTTGGGCCTATTAAGGACCCAAAGGGAAATCTTCATGTAGAGGCAGAGGACATGGCTAAAGCATTAAATGAGTACTTTGCATCTGTCTTCATGAAGGTTACACTAAAAGAGGAGAGGGAAGTTATGGACAGGATAGTAATAGATAGATAAGACGTACTGAAAAGATTGGCATTACTGAAAGTTGATAAGTCACCTGGTCCAGATGGAACGCATCCTAGGTTTCTGAAAGAAACAAAGGTAGAAATAACACAAACATTGGTCACAATCTTTCAATCCTCATTGGATACAGTAGTAGTGCTGGAGGACTGGAGAGTTACTAATGTTATACCACTATTCAAGAAAGGGTTAGAGGGATAAACCAGGAAATTACAGGCCAGTCAGCCTAACGTCGGTGGGGAAATTATTGGAAATCATTATCAGGGACAAAATATACTTTCATTTGGAAGGGCATGGGTTAATCAAGGAGAACCAACATGGATTTGTTAAAGGCAAATCATGTCTGACTAACAATTGAATTCTTTGATGAGGTAACAGAGAAGGTTGATCAAGGTAATGCAGTAAATGTTGTATATTTGGACTTTTGGAAGGCATTCGACAAATTATAACTCAGGAGGCCTGTTAAGAAGATGGAAACCCATGAAATTAAGTGGAAAGTGGTGGTATGGATATGGAACTGGCTCAGTGACAGGGAGCAGAGGGTGGTGGTGGATGGATGTTTTTCAAACTGGTCGGTGGTTTGTAGTGGTGTTTCCCAAGGATCAGTTTTGGGTCCTTTACTCTTTTCAATTTTTATAAACGACCTAGACTCGGGTGTAGGGAGCAGCATTCTAAAGTTTGCAGATGATACAAAACTTGGCAATGTAGATAGTGATGAAGATAGTTGAGAGAGTGGTTAACAAAGCATATGAGATCTTGGGCTTCATAAATAGAGGTATTGAGTACAAAAGTGGAGAAGTTATGCTGAAACATTATGAAGCGCTGGTAAGGCCACAACTGGAGTATTGTGTCCAGTTCTGGTCACCACACTTTAGGAAGGATGTGAAGGCCCTTGAGAGGATGCAGAGGAGATTTACCAGAATGGTTCCGGGGATGGGGGATCTTAGCTACAAGGACAGATTGGAGAAGCTGGATTTGTTTTCATTAGAGCAAAGGAGGTTGAGGGGTGATTTGATAGAGGTGTACAAAATTATGACGGGCTTGGATAGGCTAGACGGGGAAAGGCTGTTCCCACTAGTTGATGGTACAAGGACTAGGGGACACAGATTTAAGGTTTTGGGCAAGAGATAGAGAGGGGATGTGAGGAAAAACTTTTTTACGCAGCGAGTAGTGATGACCTGGAATTCGCTGCCGACGGAAGTGGTGGAAGCGGAGACACTCAATATTATCAAGGGGAAACTGAATAGGTGCTTGAGGGAAATAAACTTGCAGGGCTACGGGGATAGAGCGGGGCAATGGGACTGACTGGATTGCTCTACAGAGAGCCATCACGGACTTGATGGGCTGAATGGCCTCCTTCTGTGCCGTTATGACTCTATGGCCGGAATTTTGCCGGCGCTCGGGGCGGGTTTGGAGGCGGGACATACAGCAAAAGTGCAAAGATTGACAGTGGGTCAGAAACCCTCTGTCAAGCCGCCTCCAGACAATCTTCCCAGGTGTCGGGTCCCCGATTTAGCGCAGGGACCCGACACCTAGCAGCGGGAAGAGGATTATAGGCACTTAACTGCTTGTTAACAGGCAGTTAAGAGGCTTTTTGCAATTTTGCCAGGTCGACTGCGGGCTTTCCGACGTCCGGACACCACGCCAGGTAAGTGTGGCGTGCTGTGGGTCTACTGTAATGTTTGTGCATTGATGACAGCTGCAGAAGTGATGTGAAGGATCCAATGGTACACTGGTAAGTTTCAGAGGTAAGAAAATGTTGGGAAAATCATTTTTAACGGGCCAGAAATTCGGCTCTCCGGCTTCCCGCGGGTGCAAGGATCGCACGCGTACTTACCTAACGCTCCTGCCGTTGTGCTTCGGGCCCGCGTGGAATTCAGCTCCTGGGCCTCCTACAGCTGCCGGCGCGCAGTGCTTGCGTATCCTAGGGGCGCAGTTAGTTCGAAGCGTCCCCTGGGATCACGTGGGCCATGGAGAGCCAATCGGAGCAGGGAATCTTCATTCATAGATTTTGACAGGAGGACCTGTCAAATCTATGAATAGAGATCGGCCCCAAAACCTCACTAAAACTTCAAATAAATAAAAAAAAATCACATTTTTAAAATAACTATAAATTACATAAATTAACTACGTTAAACAAAAACGCAGGGCGGGCTTAACAAGGCCAATTGACACAAAACTGTGTCTGTGCGTCGGACGTCGTTGGGGGCGATACTGGAACCCAGAAGGCAGCTGTCCCGCCCCCAAGCCGCATCGACTGGAAAAATCGCGGCCTATGACTCTATGGGGGAAAAATTCAGTCGCGCCCCATTTGGGGCGCAAATATCGTCCGGGCGCAAAAATTAGCGCCTGGCGCTAATTATCGCCACTGACTGGAAACTTCACTTTTAACGCCCCTGGAGGTGATTGGAGCGCTAAATCGGGCGCTGCACACCTGTCTTAAGGCGCAAAGGCCGAGGAGTGAGGCGCTAACTCAGAGTGCGAGCGCAGCGCAGTTGCTGCCAGTTAGCGAGGGAACACAGACACACTGGCGCCAGCCAGTTCTTAAAGGGGGGGGGGGCGATCTTGCTCCCCAGCCACACCCTGCTCATTGCAGCCTTGAATCTCGGCCTGGAGAGACCTGTGAAACAATTTTCCAGCCAAGGATGGAGAGGGTGAGAGAACGAGCTGAGCGCTTCACCGAGCGGGCCTTGGATGCTCTGGTTGGCGCGGTGGAGCGCCGAAGAGCAATACTGTACCCAGAGAGTGGCAGCAGGCCTTTGCCGCGCGACTACAGAAGAGTGTGGAGGGAGGTGGCTCAGCGCGTCTCCTCCAGGAGCATGGTGCCCAGGACCCATGTCCAATGCCGGAAAAAGTTCAACGACCTCACTCGGGTCGTCAAGGTGAGTGGCTTTTTTGCAATACCTCTCCATCCCTCCATCTCAACCTCACTCTATGGCCAGAGGGTCTTAAAACCACAATTAACAACACTCATCCAACACCTATGGCCCTTTCATGAAGCACACACACACATTCCATACTTTGCATACAGTAAGGGCTATTCACCTATGGGAGGCACATCAGGCAAGACCATGGCTGTATACAGTAAGGGCTATTCACCTATGGGAGGCACATCAGGCAAGACCATGGCTGTATACAGTAAGGGCTATTCACCTATGGGAGGCACATCAGGCAAGACCATGGCTGTATACAGTAAAGGCTATTCACCTATGGGAGGCACATCAGGCAAGACCATGGCTGTATACAGTAAGGGCTATTCACCTATGGGAGGCACATCAGGCAAGACCATGGCTGTATATTTACTCAGACGCCGTCCTTTTTCTTGCAGGCCAAGCTGGCGCATAATAGGAGACAGCAGCAACGGACAGGTGGAGGGCGGCCTCAGCTGCAACCCCTCAACGATCTTGAGGAGCGCGTCCACAGGATTGTGGCAAGCCGGGTGATCGGTCCCGTCGCCACTGGAGACGCCGACCCCGTTCTGGACAGCAATGGTAAGGTCATCACCTTTTTGTCCTCTGTCCTTCCACTTGTCCCTCACAACACCAGCCTTTGACACTTTCAATCCAACTTACTAACTCGCTGCACTTATTCCTCCCTTACTGCCACCCTGTCCTCACGCTAAAGCCACTCTTGTACCTCCCTGCTTTCAGATGGTGATTCACCAGCTGAGGAGACGGGCCCTCAAGCTGCCAGTGGGAGTGAAGCTGCAGCCGAGGAGGAAGAGGAAGCCGGAGCATCAGTGCCACCCTCTCCCGAGGAAGCCCATGCCGACACTGGGAACACGCCTTCCCTGGAGGGGAGCAGGGGGGAAGGGTCTGATGAGGGTGAAGCTCCAGGACCCAGCGGGCTGCAGCAACGCTCCCCGGAGGGAGAGTATGCCAGCGAGTCCTGCTGCACTGGACGCAGAGGAGGAGCGGCTGATCGCGGAAATGAACACCCAGGCGGTGGACATGCACACTGAGCTCATGGCTGCAGTGGGTAGGGTGCCCGAATGCATTGAAGCACTGGCAAGGAGTGTGGAGCACTTCGCTGCAGCGCAGGCGGATGCGACACTGAAGCTCAGTGCTGCAATTCAATCTCAGACTGCTCTCATGCAGACTCAGATTGAGGCCACGCGAGCACTGTCTGCTGCCATCCTCGCTGGTTCGTTCACATTTCCCCGGGGCTCTCACCGCGCCGCAGCAGGCCAGCAATCTGTGCTCCAGCAGATTGCTCCGGATGCTGAGGTGCTGCCCCGTGGGAGTGCCAGTGTGCCGGTCGAGCAGGGAGTTGCTGTCCTCGCTCAAGATGACAGCATTCCTGCTGCCACCACTGTCACTTCTCCACTGCAGTTGCCACCGCCTGTAGGACAGACTGCTGCCGCCCATGCAGAGTTGGTGCAGTCTGCAGCCTGGCCCTCCAGGCCCAGAACTGGTCGAGGCCGTCCCTCAAGGGCATCTGCATTGTCAGGGCCTGACAGTCAGCAGCCTTCCACCAGCCTTGCTGCAGCCACTGAGGTCCCATTGCGGAGGAGCAGTAGGGTAAGAAGGGGGGAAGGGCGCACGGGAAGAAGTTCACCCTCGATGTAGGAGGTGTGACAAAATGCTGGTCATTTTTTTATTAAAGGCCGAGGTTCGTGGTCAAACTTTTGTTGAGTGTTTTGCACATGATCTCCAGGTTGTGAGAACCAGTTATGGTAATGACTGTTTTTTTGTGTTTATTTGTATGAGTTTGACATGAAGAAATGACACACACAGAGTTTGTAAAATAAATAAGTTTTGGTACTCAAAATATACATGTTTGGTGTTTGGAATCATTGGTGCCTTGGCCGGCTTAGGGGTTGCGTGTTGGGTTCATTCATGCTGTTCTCAATGGCAGAAGCCATTTCCACAGCAGGGGCCTAGAAGCGGCTTGCTATCAGCCGCTGACGGACGGCCCTTGCAGTTTCACCATTGTGGGCCGCCCTCACGCCTTGGTGCTGCTGCTGATCATCCTCCTCCTCCTCTTCCTCCTCCTCCTCTGGTGGTGCTCCAAGGCCTGGTGGCATTGGCTGGGTCCTGAGGATTGCCATGTTATGCAGCATGCAGCACACAACTACGATGTTGGAAACTCGCTCAGGCGAGTACTGCAGGGCTCCTCCAGAATGGTCGAGACAGTGGAACCGTTGCTTGAGTACGCCGATTGTGTGCCCCACGATGTTCCTGGTAGCTTGATGGCTCTCGTTGTACCGCAGCTCAGCAGGGGTGTTGGGCGTACGGAGCGGTGTCATCAGCCAGGTGCTCAGTGGATACCCCTTGTCCCCGAGAAGCCAACCAACTGGCTGATGCGGTGCCTCGAAAAGTTCTGCCACAGTAGTCTGGCGCAGGATTAAAGCATCGTGGCAGCTGCCAGGATACTGGGCATTGACAGCGAGTATCAGCTGTCTGTGGTCACAGACCAACTGGACATTCAAGGAATGGAACCCCTTTCTGTTCCGGAAATCCTCGGCATTCTCATGCGGAGCACGCAAAGCCACATGCGTGCAGTCAATGGCGCCCTGCACCATGGGGAAGCCCGCTATCCTCGCAAAGCCCAGAGCGCGTTCTTGCTGCTTGTCTGGGGTCATGGGGAAAGAGATGAACTCTCGTCTCCTTTTAAAGAGGGCATTTGTGACCTTCCTGATGCAGCAATGCACCGCGAACTGGGAGATATTGGCGATGTCCCCAACAGCAGATTGAAATGAGCCAGTAGCATAAAAGTTCAGAGCCACTGTGACCTTCACTGCCACCGACAGAGACGTCCTGGACCTCAGTTGAGGCTGCAGATCTGGCTGCAGCAGGTGGCAGAGCTCAGTGACCACCTCCTTGCTGAAGCGCAGCCTTCGCAGACACTGCTCCTCAGACATATGAATGTAGGAGAGCTGTTCACGATATACCCTGGGAGGGTAAGCTCTCCTGTACAGATGCCTGTTGGCCCTCCTCCGTCTGGCCATCATTGTCACTCTCTCTCTGCGTCTCTGTCTCCTCCGATTCAGCTGGCGCAGGACGACGCCCCCCATCAGTGCAGCCCCCATATCTCTTAGCAAGCAAAGTTATGAAGGCCAGAAACCAAAGTACCAGCGAAGTTAGGATGAGTAGCCAAAACTACCTCACACAGCATTGACTCAATGCAGAAGTCTCTCTTTCTCTCTCTCCGAATCTTCTCTCTCTCTCAGAACGAGTGGTGCAAAAATGTCCACCACAGAGAAAGACAGGAAGAGGCCCCCTTTAAATAGCGCCCCCCCAGCCCCACAGCGAATGATAGCGTTCCACTCTACCGGTCGTTGGATGCGCCAGGCGGTAAGGATGGGGGCGCCACTGAAATTCTGCTCCGGGGCGCCACAAGGGCGTTGCACTCTCGTATGATGTCACAATCTGCGCGCGCAGGAGATCGCAGCGATAAAGTTTAGCGCCGCCGCAAAATGTCTAGTTAAGTTCCCGAGCGGCGCAAACATCGCTGCGCCCGGGCGCTAGCTGCTTTGCGCCCCATTAGCGCCCTCTTAAGGCGCTAACGGGAGGCGCAACCAACTGAATTTTTCCCCCTATGACTTCAGGATGACATAGACAGGATGGTGGAGTTCAATGTGGAGAAGCATGATGTGATGCACTTCAGGAGGACTAATATGAATAGGCAGTACACGAGAAAAGTTTTGACAAGTGTAGATGAGCAGAGAGACCTTGGTGTCCATATACACAAATCCTTAAAGGTGGCAGGGCAAGTTGATAAGGCGGTTAAAAAAGCATATGGGTTACTTGGGTTTATAAATAGAGGCATAGAATATAACATCAAAGAGATCATGCTAGAACTTTATAAATAATTAGTTAAGTCTCAACTGGAGTATTGCGGACAATTCTGGGCACCACATTTCGGGAAAGATGTAAAGGCCTTAGAAAGGGTACAGAGGAGGTTTACTAGGATGTTACCAGGAATGAGGGACATCAGTTATGAGGAGAGGTTGGAAAGGTTCGGACTGTTCTCCTTGAAACGGAGAAGGTTAAGAGGTGACCTAATAAAGGTTTTCAAGTTGATGAGAGGTGTTGATAGAGTAGATAGAGAAAAACTATTCCCTCTGGCGAGTGGGTCAATAACCAGAGGTCATAGATTAAAAATCATTGACAAAAGATCTAGAGGAGAGATGAGGAGAAACTTTTCCACTCAGAGAGTTGTCGGGATCTGGAATGCTTTACCTGAAAAGGTGGTAGAAGCTGATTCCAGAAATCATTTTAAAAGGGAGTTGGACAGGTACTTGAGGATTGGATACGGACAAAAAGCAGGGTGTGGGATGAAGCACAACTGATCTTTCAAAGTGCCAACACAGGCACGATGGTCCAAATGGTCTCCTTCTGTGCTATAGGTTCCTATGATGCTATGAATCTATGACATTCACATGTCTGCACTTGCCTTGCAAAAGTCACTAAAAAGCCAGGAGAAGCGGGAACTCTGGCTGACTTTATTTCCTCTTCACTGCCCCAGGGACACTCGAGCCGCCACCTGCCACCCAACCCGAGATCAGCTAACTCGGCACAGACCGGTAATGGAACCTGGGATCCTCCTCATCTGTACAGTTCAGCAGCACAGCAGATGGTGATTTTAGTTTGTTGCATTTATTTAGGGAATCATACGCTCATTGGGTTTCAAAAAGTGGAATGTTTTCTAACTTCCAATAGAAATATCCCCTCCCTTCCACTTATACACACTTACACACATAGGAGGAGATGAGTAACCGAGACTGTGAAAGGGATCAGTCCGAGGGCACCAAAGAGATTAAAAATGTCAAAATTCAATAATGCTTCACATGCTTTAAGATCACTTAAAGTGTTAGTCACGGTATTTGCTGTGTGAACCATATGGAACTCCTCTTCATGCAGGGCAAGGGGGCCTGTGCCTCATTCAAAATCTGTCGATTTTGTTGGTGATGTTTTTCTAAAACACTCTTTTAAAAAACACTGATACCTTTATTTTATTTCTCGATATTTAGGCAGATAATTTCGGAGCAAATGAATAAAACGAGATGCTGAACATCTGTAATTAACAAAAAAAAAGGAAATTGCATCAACATCTGCAAAAATAAAAGACAGGTTAATGTTTCAACTGGTTGTGGTCTCAGGAGTGAGCCCTTCATTGTAACAGTCATAGGGTCTGCACCTGAACCGTTCACCTATCTTTCTGGATAATTATATATTTTCAGCATTTCCTGGTTTAATTTAGGGCAGGTTCGAGTTGGTGTTTCTAGTAAAACCATTGCATGTGAACCAGCACTTGCTGTGTCTTTAAAATGTTATCTCCAGAAGTAATTTTGTTGAGTGTATCCTATGACTCACATCTATTTGTGGATGCTTGTGTTATTTCATTGCACAACATCACTTGCCCTTTTAAAAGGAACCCAGGAGCTTCATCTGTGCAACTGCTGAGTTCAATGGTCAGGGAATTCTCCTGGGTGACACTAGTAAAGATTAACTGAGCCTGTACCAGTGGTGATTAGCTTCCCTTCCGCTGGCCTTTTTGATCTCATGCTGCTTTCTAATTACGGCGGCGGTGCACTAACATCCGGAGTGTGTCACGCCGAACAAAGATAGATGCCCTGTGTATTGGCCATTATCAGCTCCTCTGACCCTGCACAATGCACGGGAGATGCTGTACGGGACTGCAATGAACAGATAATCAGTGTCGCAGAATTTGATGATGAATTAAACATGCTGTATAAGCCAGTCCATTAGTGATACTCCTGAGTGAGTCTCCCTCTGAACAGTTCTGCCCATCAAAGCAGAATCACTCTCTTTCTCTCGGTCTCCAACGAGTGAGTTCCCACTGAACATTCTCCACCTTCAGCAGTCTTCAAAGTGGCTGCTTCAACCTAATGTCTTCCTGATGCATCCACACCTCAAAATATAAATAACTGTTTCTGAAAACAAAAAATACTAACACAGCCCAACGCTACCAAAATCAATTAATGCCAGTACCTACCTCTGCAAGAAGTAACACTGGGTATCTACTTAAACACCCACAAATTCACAAACAGCAATCACATTGCCATCGATTCATGATTAATTATGTTGGCGTCTTTATGACTACAGTGCCAGTATGCAGTAAATTCCAAACACTTGCCAACAGGAAGTGATGGGATATGCCCAGGTTATATGCCTAAAGCTGCAACTATTCATGTAGATGTGCATCTGGCCATGTCAGGGCTGTGACTCACACCTAGACTAGAATTTTTACCTTGGAGTCGGGTCGGGTGCGTGTGGGCCGCATAGCGGGTCGGGAACGCGATGTTTTGCTCAGCGTGTTCTTCAGTGCAACTTTAACTTAATGGCCCCTGACGTAAGAAAACTACTAGGCACTTGGTCTAAGCGTTAAACAAAGCTTTAATCAACTGTTTTACAACATGGAGGTCTAGTTGTCCTTCACTAGTTCCTGTTAAAGAATGTCCTGAGCAAGCTGGGCCCATGCCCAAGTATTTATACTCTCCCTGGACAGCGCCACCAGCAGGCCGCCCAGTATTATGTCATAGGTCATTTCCCATGAATGACAAGATTCATGTCAGCCCCACTTAAAGCAGTCATGCGCATTTCCCGGGCCAATTAAATGGAGCGGGTCTAATGATGTCATTGATGACTCGTTTCCAGCGCCGATATTTAAAGCAGCCTTGCACACAACTCATTTGAAGTTTGCTAAAGGAGTGTGCAAGGTCAATTACAAACGTCTGAGTACTGTCCCAAACATTAAATGATGGATACACAAAGGTAGAGGCATCACCCAGATTCATTGACGCATCCCTGCATAGTCTAGCGGAGGCAGTGAGAGCACGCAGGGAGGTCTTGTTCCCTGCAGATAGGCGCAAGAGACTTCACAAAGACACCAAAAGGGCCTGGTTGGAGATAGCAGAGGAGATCAGCAGCAGGGATGTTGTCAGGAGGAGCTGGATCCAGTGCAGGAAATGATTCAAATGATTCTCATGAGGTCAGGAAAGGTGAGTGCAATGCCAGACTCACCTTCATCCTGATGGCTTGTCACCACATCCCCATCACTCTGCCTTCCCAAGCCTACTCCTGCACATCATTCCTCACACCAACATACCTTGCACATCCACCCATCCCTCTCTCTCTACGTACATACTCACATCCCCTTCAGACTAACCATCTGACACTCACCCTCATTCTAATGCAATCATAGCCAGTAACACCACAGAAGGAGGCCATTTGGCATTGTCACCCTCTACAGATGTAACCCGTCTATTCCTTACAGTCATTCCATCACTCTCACTCAAAGTTCTCTTCTTTCCCTCCTTGCAGCAGAAAAGACCCCAGAACAATAGGCAGAAGCAGAGAACCAGAGGTGACCCTCCAGTATTGAGGCAACTGACTCCAGCAGAGGAGGAGGCCCTGGAGATATCTGGAGTTGCAGAGCTGCTGGTGGTGGGAAACGGAGAGAGGGGGACATCCCAGCAACCTGGTGACAGAATTACATCTCATACAGCCACATGGCATACAGCCGTCACTCATATGGTGACTGAGGTCAGCAGACAGTGAATTTTCATCATGTGCATAATGGTAACGTTAACCCATTCTTAATATAACACTTCTAAATCATCTCTTTACTCTCCCTCAGGTCCATCAACTGCCACCCGCCACCCCCCCCCCCCCCCCCCACCCCACTGTCCAGCCGGAGGAGGAAGACGACTCCTCAGAGGAAGCTCCAGCCTCTGAGGGTACACCGTCAGCAGACCCAAGTGCACCCAGCACCAGCGCAGATACTCACACCTCGGTGGGTCCTGTGTGAGATAGAGTAGAGTTGTCACCTGGTGCCTTACACTTCACAAGTGAGCAAGAGCAGGTGGTGTTGACAGGGACAGCAGTGGAGACTCCTCGCCAGAGGGCGCAGGACACTCCAAGCTCTGCTGAGTTGCATGCAGACGCTGAGCCTCGGGGGCCATTGAGAAAGAGGGTGATCTTGGAGGGGCAGCAACACGTGCAGGAGGCTCTGGCAGCTTTTGCAGCCATGATATCTGCAAATGTGCAGATAATAGAGGAGTCCATCTCCAACATGAGCACCACTTGTTGCAGGCGATGGCTATGGAAAGGATGGACACCTGCATGGAGCAGAAAATGAGGGGAACGGTAGCGTAGTAGTTATGTTACTGAACCAGTAAACCAGAGGCCTGGACTAATGATTTGGGGGACATGCAGTTCAAATCCCACAATGGCAGCTGAGGAATTTAAATTTGGTTAATTAAATAAATCTAGAATTAAAAAACTTGCATCAGTAATGGCAACCATGAAACTACTGGATTGTTGCAAAAACCCATCTGGTTCACTAATGTCCTTTAGGGAAGGAAATCTGCTGCCCTTACCTAGTCTGGCCTATATGTGACTCCAGACCAACAGCAAAGTGGTTCACTCTTCACTGCCCTCCAAAATGGCCTAGCAAGCCACTCAGTTGTATTAAACTGCTACAAAGAACAGCAGTTCAAGAAGGCGGCTCACCACCACCTTCTCAAGGACAATTAGAGATGGGCAATAAATGCTGGCCTTGCCAGTGATGCCCACATCCCATGAACTAATTTTTAACAAAGTCACATGAGCACATACTTGCTATGGACAACAGATGGCAGACGCTCATAGACCTTGTCTCTAGGAGGGATATAAATGTCAACTTGGGCCTTCATCGCCCCACTGCTGTGCAGCAAGGTGCTCTCCAGCTTCTTGCTAGCAGGGAAGTGCGGGTGGCCCATGAGAGGGATGATGGTGAGAGGAGACATGGAAGTGGGGGCTCTTCTCAAAGCACTCCCACTTCTCCCCCATTGCCATCCCCTCAGTCAGAGCCCCAGATGCTTCCTCGGTTCCCGATGGCCGAGTCTGGCCCTACACAGTCGCAGGAGGAGCAATCTTTGGCGAGGCCCTCACAGGCTCCAAAACCCAGAGGACGTCCATCAAAAGTGTCTGACGAGGTGCAGCAGGGAAGTGAGCAGCCTGCCTCTACCTCTGCTGAAGCCACAGGGGTTGCACCTTGTAGAAGCACTCGGAAAAGAAAAAAGAAACAAAAGTAGTTACACAAGGATATGCACATGGGTGTATGAACAAATGTTAGCGTTAAGTTTCAATTATTTTGATGACACAGATGTGCGGGTTTAGGTTGATTTGGCTATGATAAATTGACCCTTAGTGTTAGGGGCATTAAATACGTGGGGTTACGGGGATAGGGTGGGATATGTGTTGGTGCAGACTCGATGGGCCGAAATGGCCTCTATCTGCACTGTGGGGATTCTGTGATTCTGTGAGATAAATGTATTTCTTTGCACCACTTTCCGGTCTTGTCCATTTTTGCCTGCTACCTTGGAAGTGGCCTTGTCACTTGGAGTGAATGGTGAGACATTACTTAACCTCGAGCAGTGGGGCTTTGGGTGAGAGGAAAGGCTTGGTCATTGTAGGGATGCTTTATGTTGTTGTTGTGGGGTGGGGGGGTGGGAACTTAGTACAGCATGTGGCAGTCATATGGGTGCATTGGAGCAGGATCTGGCCATGATGAGGCCATCCCGGGCCTCCCGGGCAGCAATTTGCATCGCTGCTGGTGCCACCTCCACCTCAGGTTCCTCCTCCTCCTCCTCCTCCTCCTCATCTTCCACCTGCTCCTTCTCCTGCTCCTCCTCCTCCTACTCCTCCTTCTCCTCGGAAGAGGTTGTGCGCTCTGTGCCTTGTTCCTCCTGCAGCTCCAATCCTCGATGCTGCTCCATATTGTGCAGCGTGCAGCAAACAACGATGAGTCTGGAGATAAAAACAGAAAATGCTGGAAATACTCAGCAGGTCAGGCAGCATCGGTAGAGAGAGAAACAGAGTTAATGTTTCAGGTCGATGACCCTTTGTCAGATGATTCTGGGGATCCTGACTGGTGCATACTGAAGGGCTCCTCCAGATCTGTCAAGGCATCTGAACCGCATCTTCAGCAAGCCTATTGCTTGCTCTATGATACATCTGGTGGACATGTGGCTCTCATTATAATGCTCCTCAGCCTCAGTACTTGGCATCCTCAAGGGTATCATTGTAATGTATTATCACATGGT